>JAKTVH010000418.1:0-29121 GCA_030557105.1 Candida frijolesensis | reverse complement strand
GGGGGGTGGGCTCATTTGGGGCGACCGTTCCCCCAAGTCTTTAGGGGTCTGGGGGACCCGGTCTGGTGAGAGATGCGACTGAGGGAACATTGTCCCGCAGTGAGGTCCGCAAGGGACCCACTATGTACTACCTACATGCCTATATACCTATATATCTATATGTCTATTTAGTACCTACATAGTATTTTGGTAACCAGGCAATGATTACCTGTCCCAATTGAACACAAGCAACTGGTGACTTGTCATTTCTCTATTGCAATATCACCGCAAATCCATAACCGCCTTTAAGATGTGGATTATACTCAAAGTAATTCAAGGCGGCGTTAGACCTTCTTTGGGGACTCTTCTGTAATTACTCCTAAAGGGAATGGATTTTCATTATACACCACATGCACCAGTTTCTAATATGAATTGACGTAGGATAATTGGATATTGGATAACAACCATAAGGATAACCGCCATAAGGATAACAATCAAACCAACCAACCAACCATCAAACCAGGATACCGACCAACCAGCTAACCAGGATACCAGCTAACCATCAAACCAGGATATTAGGAAACCAACAATCAACATAGGGATAACCAGCAAACAAATAACCGCCACAAGGATAACCGCCATCAACTAATTATTAATATTGTTAGTAAATAATTCAATAATGCAATGAAGAAGTTAAATAACATACCTTTTAGTGCTCTAGAGAGCCTATATTGATCTTATTTGGATATGATTAATATTGTATTGATATAAACAACAAGAAAGAAGAAGAAAAAAGTGTTGTAAAAAAGTTTTTTTTTGGGAAACTTGATCTCCTTTTATAGTTGTTTTTTTTGGTATAGGTGGGTAATTCTGATAACACAGATATAGTGTGTAGTTTATATGTAAGCTGAAAGCGGGGAAGACTTTATTTTGTTTGTGTTTTCGGGAATAAAGACTTAATTTGTACAGTTTATATGTGTACTGAAAGAGGGGAATGCCTTTTTTTGTTTGCAGTTTTTTTACAGCCATTTTTTTTGACAGCTGTTTGGGCGGCTATTTCTTTAATTATGAAGTCGACTTGTTTAACAAATGAACTTTAATGAACTCGTATTAATAACCTGCTCTCTTTGGTTTATGCAATGAAAAGAGTAATAGTTATATTTCTATAATAAAAAGACTATAAAACCTATATAGATTTCTACTACTCTGTATATATTTAGGCTATCAGTAGTGTACCGAATACCAATTATAATCAAATACAGCGTGTCTATTTATTGTGTGTACCAAATGCAATAGGTGCGACAAAACTATTCGCACTGAGCATATTATTTAACTTGAAGTGACAAATGAATTATGTAGACACCATACCCTGCAACATACATTATTGGTGTAAAATTATTTGGTCATCTATTACGAATATGTAGTCTGCAGTGGTATTAATAAATTCGTCGACCTTGGTATGATTATTTTTCTACAAATAGTATAAACAATTTTGTTTCACATGTATGAATAATTCTGGCGCACTAGTTTAAGTTAAATGTAAAACGACTGTACTTACCATCGGTAAAATCGGAAAATCGTGTCGCTCTATCATTGCTTTGGTTATAAACTTCTATCCCGCTTAATGCATATAGTAGAATATAAAGAGGTTCCACAGTAATTTACAGTAACTTTTATTAACCAAGAGAAAGGGTACGAAGAAAAGCCACCACAGTATTCTAACTTACTGATTGTAAATGCCCTAGTACTTTAATTTATGATAAAGTCGTGCGATTAACAAAAAAAGGGTGGATAACATTCCCATGATTTGCATTAGGGTCTTGAACGAAGACATCCCTTTTCCCTTATTCCTAGTTATCTCTTTTTTTATATTCTATAAAACTATAAATAGAGCTTTAAATTCCAATTGTTTTTTTTTTAATTTGATAATGATAAACATGAGTTATCCATATCCCAAACAAGCACAATTGTGCAAGTGATTTATAATTTTTTAAATCTATACGAGTCTAGTTTCGTGTTATAGACTATGTTGAAATCTCCTCCCATAAAAAGCTATATTATCTATATTAACTTTTCTATATACCCATTTAGCATTAACAGTTCTATATTGACTTTGGTTGAAATGGATCTGCTAATTGATTTTTTTCATTTAATAATTTAATGTATATAATTGTTATTTGTTATTTGTTATTAAAGATATAATTTTGTTAATGTAGACCTCTAATAGCATTCACCACTCTCTCATAATCACCGAAAAGTGTTTTGAGTGAATTTGAAATCAACATATTACAAGGAAAATCTCGTTAGTGCTGGTAAATTGTATATTAAGTCGTCTTTGATCAACGTGACAGAAATCTCAGATTTTGCAACAGATCGGAGATTAAAGCCGAGAAACGAAGAATTATATTTTTTCACTAATTTTTTTTTTTTTCCTTCATTCTTTTACACGTCAACTCTCTTGATTCGTCGAAGTCAACTAATGTTCCTCAATAGACTATTAGCATTTGTTTCGTTGCTCATATTGGTCACAGCTAGAGCCCAAGCTGATGATTATGCAGACGATCAAAATATCTTTGAATTAACACCTTCCAATTTTGACAAAGTTGTTCATAAATCAAACTATACAACCATTGTCAAATTTTATGCCCCATGGTGTGGATATTGTCAACAACTAAAACCAACTTATAAGAAATTAGGCAAATATGTTCATGAAAATGCAAAATATTCCGTGAATGTGGCCAGTGTGAATTGCGATAAAGATTATAACAAACAATTATGTTCACAATACCAAGTTCGTGGATTCCCTACCTTGATGGTATTTAGACCACCTAAATACCAAAGTGGCAAAAAGGTAACTAGAGCTCAAAATCACGCTAGTGAGGTTTATCAAGGCGAAAGATCTGTCAAATCTATGACGAAATTTTTAACGTCAAGATTGAAGAACTACGTTACTAAATTCCATAATGCCAAATCCACTGGTATTTCCGAATGGCTACAAGATGAAAAACCAAATGTTTTACTCATTACGAAATCAAACCTGGTAAGTCCATTGTTAAAATCGATTGCGATTGATTTTCTTGATCGTGTTAACATTGGCATGATTGGAAGATTGAATGACGAACCGGCATTACTCGATATTGATGGTAATGAGGTCGAAATACCTGCTACTACCAAATCAACTTTATTCTATTTCGACAAAGGAACTCAAAAGTTTATTGAATATGAAGAATCAGATACTTTGAGTGACAAAGAAGTTATTTCGAAATGGATAATAAAGCAAACCAAGAAGCAACCTATAGAAGGGCCATTATCTAAGAAAGAAAAGAAATACTACTCAAAATATAGAACAGGTAAGAGAAAGATTGAACATGATGAATTGTGATCATCACCAGCTAAAAAATATCTATATTATAATCCATTCAATATACATCTGCATTACATTTTAAGCTTTACCAAAGTTTTCCATCATATCTAACAATGAATTTATATCGTCTTTCTTTGCTTCTTCCACCACTTCTTTTGTTTCCTCTTTCTTGTCTTCCAATGCTGACTGGATCCAATTAGTCACTTGATCAACATACAACTTCGAATTAGGAACAAAATGACCTCCAGGATGTTTCAACAATTCTGATTTAGATTTCGTTAAATCATACAATGTATACGCTCTTGTTTCTTCAACCACAGTATCTAATTCACCATGAACATGAAGATATTTGAAATGACTATTGGAAACTTCTTCTTCCGTTTGTGGGTAATGAGGGTCATATTTCTCATTTCCTGATCTCTTTGTGGTATCTAATTTAAAACCCGAATATAACACGGCAAATTTCAATGGTTCAGTTTCAAACAATTCATGGAATTTATGAGCAATGAGTCCACCAAATGCGGCACCTTGTGAAAATCCAATAATACCAACCACAGGTAAAGCCCTTTCTTCTTCTGTTTCAGGTTCGATTTTTAAATCTTCATCAGGGATTACTTCTCCATGGTTGATGTATTTCTTGACTGCTTCTATTGATTCATCGACATCGATATTGTTGTTGGTGGTGTCCTTTTTGACCCACCATGAACGATATACCATATCTTGAGTAGTAGAAGATCCAAATTTGGATAAGGAATCAGTGGTTGGTAAATCTGCTGGGGTTAACACGTAGGGTCCATTGAGATATACGCATTTATATCCCAATTTCATTAATTTCTTTCGTAATGCTGACGTTTTAGCATAGAATAGTGACGCAGACTGGGTATATCCGTGAAGGAATAATATTTTTCCCTTATAATTCGTTGCTTTCTTGGTTGTCATTATCGTGTGTGGGTTTGTTAATGGTAGCTTATCTTTTGCAGAAGAGTTGAAGTGATAGTTATATTAATTTTTTTTTTTCAGAATTTCTTTTTCACTTATGCGAGAGAGCAGTTGATAGAGGATTGATTTTGTACCACCCAAACTCGAATGTCAGGAACGAGCTGAAGAGATACTCAACAAATGGTGGCAAGAATACATCCAACATATTACAATACCGTCTAGTTTTGCAGTCATACCTCAGTACTGGAACATTGTAAGGTTCGACGAATTGAAAATTTCTACAACAAAGAAAGTATAGCCCCAACAAAATGGAGGTGGTTTTAATGCAAACTAGGTCATATCCCAAAAATTCGGTTATTAAGTCTGTTGGTTCAAACGAGAGAACATGATGGGGACATAATTCATTTGAGTATAGTATCACGCCGTGGGCTAGACTCATTGTACTTATATTTTTATCGGCCATCTTTCATAACTCCTTTAATAAAAATCAGTATTGTAATATTCAAGTATTTTCCCTTTAATTATAACATAATACTTCTATAAGATCAACTCCTTCATCTTCTTCTTTTCCATTAGCAATCGCCTTTGTTTCGGCTTGCAATTCCACTTGCACCATATCAAATATAAACACCCACAAAATTAGAAACATACACAGCAGATAATCCAACTGCTATGGAAGCAATTATTGCATTCAACAAATAAACAATTGGGTTTTTCTTTTTAACATCACCTAATAATGCGATGGCAAGGGATCCAAAGGAAATGAATAATAACAAGATTGTAAAAATTGTGGTTGTATTTGTTATTGAGCTCAATTGAACAGGACTTGAATTTATATCAAATAATTTGGCATATTCGTTATATGGAGCCCCTGTTTGTGCAGATGATAATGACATGGTTTGGAAGAAGTGGTATTCTAATTTAACAAGGTTTGGTTGTGGTTGTTGAAATTTCTACGTGTAATTAAAAACAAGGCACAGAAATGAAAGAACGAAAAAAAAAAAAATAGTGGACAAAATTTATCGCAATATACACGACTACATATAAATATCTGTTTTAAAATTGGCCAAACCAATGGGCCTGATCAAGCAAGGTTTTCTCTTTGGCATATTTAATCAAAGGATTGGAAAGATCTCCTTTTACTGCATATCCATGAGTAGCACCTTGGAAAATATCAACCTGGAATCTAGTACCAGATTTAGATAAACTTTCAATAGTTTTAGTCCTTAATTCAGGTCCAAAGGCAGCATCATTTTCACCGGTTGATATTAAGATGGGCTTGACCACATGATCAACATCTTCTTCTATTGATAGCAACGAAGGATGAGCCACTGCACCTACATCTAATAATCCATTTTCGCTCAAGTTCTGCACAACGAATTTGGCTCCGAAACAATACCCCACGCCAAATACCTTGCTTGGTTGTCTATCTTGTCTCAATTGTGTCAAAAACTTGTTAATAATTGGAGCAGTTATGCCTGGATGATGTTTGCCAAACCATTCTTCCCTTTGGAAAACACCCTCTGGATCCACTGCATCTCCAATTAATATATCGGGGATAATGACTTGTAAGTTTGTCAATTCATTTAAATCATCAGCAATTAACCTAACATTGTTGAATTTATAACCATAGATATCTGTTAAAATAACAATTGTTTTGTCAGTTGGCTCTCCAATAACGTAAGAATCGAGCCTTGCCACTTCTTGATAACAACCTTTAAATTCACCTTCATGGTTGAATTTCTTAAAGCAACAATCTTTCAAACCTGACATGATGCTAGATGAAGTTGATAAATTGAAACCTCGATGAAGAAAAGATAGAACAGCTATTGTTTTCCTTTTTATATTCATATTTCAAGTCGGCTTTAAAAAGTTAAACAAGCTCGGTTTTAGGTAGCGCTGCTGACAAAAGAGAAAGTCGCTGCGGATATCGGAGATAAACCAAATCATTTCCTTTAATAGTGCCACATTGGTTATAACCAACCGGATAATTTCCTGAACTAGGAATTAAAGTTATCTTGCCTCTTTATTGCCCTTATTGTAGCAACTGGATTTGTAAAGTTATCAATAATTGACTTTTGTTCTTTCTTTTGTTCTGGCGATGTTAAAACAAGGAAGCCTTTTAGTAATTATAATTAATAAATGTAGTTTCTTAATGATTACATTGGTATTTAACGGTGTCAGTTTGTAGTTAGTTACAATATGAAAATTCAACTTCTCCTTAAATTATATTTGGAATGGAAAACGTTTGGCAAAAATTATGCATTTTGAAAATGTACATATACCGTCTTATTGAGGTACCAAGCTTGCCATATAGTAGTAGCTTAGTTAAGTGTTTCAATTATCACCATCAAACGTACCATAACTCATCGTTACCTTTCAATCTTGGCTATCTGGAACAATTGCTTTTAGTTCTGGATTTAGTGTATGTTAGAACAATAGAATCACAATCACAATCACACCACACAAGCACACACCATACACATTTAAGAAAATTACACACACCAACACAACTTCATACTCCAGTTGCTTTAGGATTCACAAACAAACCCTCTCAATATGTCAAATGGTTATCCCAAGTCCAGTTCACGTTCTCATCAATTCATATCAAACATATTGTCAAAGGTGCAAATTGGACAAACATGCCAAAGTGAAATTGGTGCAAAAAATGATGCAAATTTCACACAAATAGAAACCATCGATTTATTAATACGAATGATCCAAATATACAAATTAAACCCACCATCAGAAATTATATTCACTAAAATTAGCCATTTGGAAGAATTCTTACAGAAATGTGGTGAGGACTATTTTGATTCCGTTTCCATTTCTATTTGTTTTATATGTGGAGAGAGATCAAGCACATATCAAGAATTTGAACAATTTTTCCAACCACAGAATATTAAAAAATACAATGATTTCCATTTAAAACATGTTACATTACAAGGGAATGCCAGTTGGGAAATCCCAATTACAATTCGGTTGGTTTTTGCCAATATTGAAGAATTGGTATTGATATTTGTCAATATTGATTCGATTCTATTAACAAATTCAATCAATTTGAAGAAATTACACTTTGTTGGAATTAGTGGTGATGAACGACTTGATAATCCTGAGTTGTTTTGCAATTTATTACCGAACTCAATCATGGATCTACATTTGGATCTAAGTCGTTGTGATATAGAAACGATATCGGTCGAATTTCCGTATCGAGTTGAACAATTGGTTTTTAGAATGAATCCGTCGATGACTCTAGAAAACTTTGATATTACTTATTTGACTAGCCTTCGTCATTTGACGTTGGATGGAATCTGTTTTGGCAAAGTCGCCTATTTGAAGTTGCCAAACAATTTGAAAAGCGTATTCCTATATCATTCGAATATGGACGAGTTTCGGTATTTTAAATAGTTGCAAATGGTGGAAGAATTGTCCATAGAAGATGAATCTCCAATGAGTATGTTCTTAACCGAGTTGGATAAGTTGTCAAATCTAAGAGATTTACAATACATGGAATGGTCGACGAGCTACGATGAATGTATGAACCCCAATGCTGAGAGTTACAAGTTGAAATTACCACCAAAATTGGAATTTTTGGAGATCCAAAGCAATCGTATCTTGATTGAAAATTTTGAGTTCCTTGAAACCTTGAAATTTTTGATTCTCAAAGGTGTCAAATTTATACACACAGAATTATCACTACTGGGAGCAGTCCATTTACAGGAATGAATCATCGAAGACACAAACTTGAAGAAAATTACTGGTTTTGCAAATTGTCCAAATTTGAAACTTTCGAATCTTGATGGCGATTCAATTTATAAATTTGAGGACACACAATGGATGCATCTTGCAAGTGATGAATATTCAGAATTTAACAAAAGGGATCATACCAATATGATTAACAATGAAAGAGATATCCCTGAATCAAACTCCCTTTAATTTCTTTTAGAAACAAAGGAGTACATTTCGTTCTCACCCAATACCAGCCGAAACTCAATAAACGTGTTTAATTATTGATTATAATTAATGGTTATTGCTGTTACTTGTAATTACAATTATCCCTCCTTACATGTGGGGGAGAAAAACTTGAAAATTCCAACACGTTTTTCTGTTCCAACGGAATGTCCTTTAATTCTGGAACTGTTTTGTGTGCTATATTGTTCTATTGATGCCGTTTAATAAAGAGGAAAACGTGCCAACTGTTGATCGGCCAACTGCTCCTGAGATATGTTTTTCAAAGGGAATGTTTTTTTTTTTGAAAGTTCCAGATTCAATGTGAATAATCATCCCTTAGTTACATCACACATCTACACCCCTTTTCCCACCTCGCTTCTCCTGCTAAGAAATGGAGAAATTTTTTCTTTCTTGGAACTAATCTTCAAATCCGGTTGACAATTTCAACGGTTTTTGTGACCCACACAAATTCTCCCCATTGTTTAAAGCCCACATGTCTAGATAAGCAATGAAATTGTGTTCTGCACGAATCTGTCAATTTTTCCAGTACTTAAATGCAGCAATTTTTTCCCCTTTCACCAAGCCACTCTGAGTTTTTTCCAACTACCAGACTTCACCAACCACATTACAACTAGCTATGAAGTATATCTTGCTTTTGATTGCCTTATTCCTTACTAAGGTTTACGCTGACGACCTTGTCAATTCATGTCCTCTTGATGCCCCACTTTCTTGTTCCAATTCCGGTGATACTTCCAACAGTTGTTGTTATGAATCTCCTGCCGGTGTCATTGAATTGACCCAATTCTGGGATTATGATCCAGTTACTGGACCTTCCGACGTTTTCACCATGCATGGGTTATGGGATATGTATTGTACCGGTACTTCATATCCTCAATCTTGTGATTCGTCTTTGGAAATCGATAGTTCTGGAAGTACTTTACAAGATATCATCGTTGATCAATTCAATGATCAAGCATTGTATGATAATTTGTCAAAATACTGGAAAGATATCAATGGCAATGATCATCTGTTCTGGGCTCATGAATGGAACAAACATGGTACTTGTTTCAGTACTATCAACCCATCATGTTACACCAATTTCAAAACCAATGAAAATGTCTACGATTTCATTAAAATTCTTTACGATTTGTGGAGTACCGTTCCTACTTACCAATGGTTGGCAGATGCTGGTATCACTCCTTCTACTACTGTCACTTATACTTCTGCACAAATTCAAAATGCATTGAAAGCTAAGTTCGGTAAGAATGTTTATTTCAAATGTGACTCGAATAACGCTATTAATGAAGTTTATTATTACTACAATGTTAAGGGTTCCATTTTAGGACAAAACTTTGTTCCAATTGATACTGTTATCAACACCAATTGTCCAAGTTCTGGAATCAAATTCCCACCAAAGGGTAGCTCCGCTGGAACCACCACTAAAGCTACCACCACCAAGACCACCACTACCAACGGTGGTTCTCCTCCTACTGGGGTTCCTGCTACTGCTTATATTTACTTGAGTGGTAAATCAGGATGCCTTATTTCGAATGGTAAGTACTATACTTCAGGTACTTGTGCCACTTATCATTTCTCTGGTTCTGAAAGTGCCGTTCAAATCTCATCTTCAAAGGGATCTTGTGGTCTTGATTCTAGCAATAACTTTCTCTGTAGTTCATCTACCGGTGCTGGTTCTTTCCAAATCACCAATGGTCAAGTTGGTTATAACGGTAATTTTGATTGGTGTTTGGGAGATGTTACTGGATCTGGATCAACTGCTCAAACCAATGTTAAATTATCCGATGGATCTTGTAGTTCTTTCCAATTAACCCTTTCTAGTTAAAAGAACCTGATACACTTATATTTAGATTGATTAGTTATATAAATTCAAAATAGAGAACAATAAAAAATTTGGTTTGTTAGGTTTGATTTAATATAATTGCAACAACTCTTTGACTTCAGCAATAACTTCTTCTTTCTGAGTCTCGAATTCCAGTTTAATACTATCAATAATCAAATCTTTAACGATTTCATTGGCATTTTCTTTACGACTCAATTGGGAGATGAAAATGACATTTATATCGGCCATAAATGCATCCAATTCTTGTAATTTATCGGCAACAAAAACTTGAACTTGTTCTGGATCGGAGATTTCTTCACCTTGTTCAATGGTCCATTTAATCCACTCTTCTGCTTTAAGGAGATTGTTAAATATCAATTCCTCGTTTAATTGATTGAAATTTTGATAGATGTCTTCCATGGAAATATAGTTCATCTTGTATGTGGGGTTGTAAAGAGAAAGAAAAAGTTGTAAATCGCAAGGCAATAAAAAAAAAAGAATATAGTCAATTTATATTTCTACGCACAAAGCAATATGACTATAGAATTCATGTATATACCATTCATGGAGTCAACTCCTTTTCAAGTTGGTCTTTAACTTTTTGAACAATAGCAGATCTTCTAACTTGCATATACGCAACATATTCCAAAGTTGTTTTCCGAATCAATTCTTCAATAATCTGATCAGTTAATTCCAACTTGATGGTTTGTTGGAGAACTTGATCCATCTCTTTATATAAACCTTCATACTTGACATAACTATCTTTCTTGTTGTTAATGGTTTGGGTAGTGCTTGAATCTTCCTGTTGAGATTTGAGCTCAAATAAAGTTTTCAATAACCAGGTGATTGTTGCTTCTCTCAATTCATTCTTCAAATTGGATTGGAAATTGCCAAAAGATTCATCAATGGCCCTTAATGATTCCAAATAGTTATTTTCTTGGGATGATGGCATTCTTGTTGTAGACTGATCCATGTTCGGTTTGGTTGTAAAAAAAGGAACTTTTTGTGGTTGTAAAAACAGTACAGTTAAGAGCAAAAAGTATCACGCACCTTAAAACAAACTAAAAAATCAAAAAATCAAGTTACCTATTTGTACAACTAAAAAACAGAAGAAGTGAAATATTAAATAAAGGTGGAGGATATTGTCCAGTTTTAAAAAGCTTCTCCCTTAGCACGATGAATTGAAAAAATATGAGATTGAACGGCATCACCTCTCGCAAACGATTTCCCACAGTATTCACATCTAAATGGTTTCTCTCCCGTGTGGATTCTAGTATGAGTAGTCAATCTATACCTTTGATTGAAACTTGCATCACAGAAACTGCACACATATGGTCTTTCTCCAGTATGAATTCTCGTATGTCTTGTCAAATCTGACACTTTGGCAAACGATTTCCCACAACCTTCTGTACTGCAACGATGTATTTTAGGTAACGGGTCTTTTACTTTCTCCTTTTTGGGATCTTTCTTTAGTGGTCTAAGTGTTCCTGGATGGTCAACTTCAATGTGATGCATTAACTTATCGTAAGAAATAAACCCCTTGCCACATTGCATTGCATTACAATGAAAAACCCTCACATCTTTCAAATTAACCGGACCTGTTTCATCGTTGCTATTATTATTGGAACTTGGTGAATCATACATGCTGGAACTACTACCTTCTTGAACAGTGCTAGAATTTTCATTATCCAAAATCAAATCATGATGAACGTGTGTTTTATGAATTTCCAAATTCGCCTTTTGACTAAACTTTTTACCACATGTATCACATTCAAATCGCTTAGGTTGTGAATGTGTCCTGCGATGATTTCTCTTATCAATGACATTCTTGAATATTAATCCACAATGTTCACAAATGGTAGAATCTGGTTTATCAATCTGTTTAAACATGGTTCTTTTCTGTGGAGACACCTTGGTTGGATCATTCAGTCTTTGCCTCTTTGCGTACTTTTGTAAATTATCATGATCTTCTTCTTCCTCTTCGTCATCATCATCTGTGTTGGGCCCTCTTTTATGTCCAATTTTTAATTCAGATTCCCCAGTACTGTCCTCGTGTTGTTGCTGATGCTGGGCCAAGAACTCACTTGCCTCTTGGATTTTTCTATCGAATTCACTATCATCGTGTTCGTGGAAATGCGTATAATCAATTCCAATTTTATTGATCAGTTTGGTAGCATTCGGATTGGTAGTGTTATTGTTATTATTCTCGCCAAATTGATTGTTATTATGGTGTAATTCACGTAATTCGTCATCAATATGATTTTCATCTTCGTCTTCATCATGACTTTGAGCCTGATGTAGATTCTCCCTAATCGAAGCTCTCAATTCTTTTCTTCGTGAGGATAATGTCATTGAAACACGTCTGGATTATGGAATTGAAACAAGTAGTACAGGAAAAAACTAAATCAGTGAGACTGTAGGCAGTAAGTGTAATTGGTAGTTCGTCGATTTTTAAGTAGTAATTTTTTTTTTTGTTGTGACTTTTCAGTGAGAGAGAAAAACGGTCACAAAACAGTCCCACAATTTTTCTACCATTTTACACGTACACCCTGTTTGTAACATATACACGACTATTTTAGATTCTCCAATAATAAATTTCCAGAACCTACCATATGCACATTGCCATCCAATGAACTAACGCCATTGCTTCTTAAAATTCTACAAGTAAATGATAACAACCAAGTCAATTCGAGCCCTCAGGTTGTTCAATGTCTCTAAACGGACTTTGAAAACCTCAAGCAACTTACTTCTTCCGCGATTCACCAACAGTAACAATGGGTTCAATAATAACCGAACCAGAATCACCAAGGAAATATCCCCAGAAGAAGTCCAACGATTTAGAGAAGCTCAAGAACATGCTAGACAACAAGGCCAACAGCCACAAAATCCTTATTCACAGCAATTCAATACCGATCCATATTATTCAATCCATATACCGGACAACACCAATGGCATAATCACTCCACACGATCCTATTTATGAAATCTTGAAAGAACCAACATTGGTAATAGAAAGACAAATCGAGTTTATGAACTTATTTATTGGATTTGAACAAGCGAATAAATATATCATTATGAATGCATCGGGCCAACAGATTGGATATATGGAAGAAAAAGATATCGGAATTGGGAAAATGTTGGGAAGACAGTTTTTCAGATTACATAGACCATTTGATATTGATGTGTATAATTCGAGGGGAGAATTGGCAATGAGTATAAAGAGACCATTTTCATGGATAAACTCTCACATCAAGGCATTGTTACCTGGTTATAATCATGATAATGAAATCATGTATGAAGTTGTGGGAGAATCGGTGCAATCTTGGCATTTATGGAGAAGAAAATACAATTTGTTCAAATTGGAAGATGAAGTGACAGAAGAATATGAACAGTTTGGTGAAGTCGATGCTCCGTTTTTGTCGTTTGATTTCCCAATTAAGAATAGGGACGGTGAGGTGATTGCTAGTATTGATAGAAATTGGGTCGGTTTAGGTAGGGAGATGTTCACAGATACTGGGGTTTATATTTTGAGATACGACCGTAGAAGTTTTGAAGGTCTTGAAGGATCATATGGACCGATTTCTAATGATGGTGTGACGTTAGATCAGAGAGCTGTGATATTGTCGTGTTTCACAAGTATTGATTTTGATTACTTTTCAAGACATAGTAGAAGTGGTGGTGGATTCTTTGGGTTCGGAGGATCCTACGATGATGTATAGACCTGTCGTTATTTTTTTTTCCTTACATATACATAGTACATATATTTATTGTTTCCTTATTGATTGGGCAATCATTTCTTGTGTTTTGTTTCTTCCCTTTGTCAAAAACTCCTCCCATTGTTCATCATTCATCTCTTTACTAATATTCTTTAACAACTGAACAATCAATCCCGTATAATCATGTTTTCTTAACTCATTTTCCGATTTCCACAACTCACGTTTGTACAACTGATTAGACACTTCCACTTCATCACCAATGCTCTTTGCTTGTTCCAACTTGTTATTCGTAATGGCCAACAACGAGAACCTCAATTCATCCCCATATTTTGCAATTCTTTCATGTACAATGCCTGGTAATTTCTCAACAAAAGTATCTTGGTCAGCACATTCGCCATGCACTATAGGATATTGTTTCAAGCCATCCAATTCATAGATTCTCCCATTCTTGTGAATGAACCCCACGAAATGGAACAATCCATCATTTTTATCGTCCCTATCAGGTGGGGGTTCTTTATTTTCATCAACAAAGGAATGTGGGGTGGAGAAAGAATTATGTACCGATCGGATTAAATCACTATTTGATATCGTTTCTCCAATCATCTCACTATCAAATCCCATCACGAATGATTTAAAATTATTTAATTCATCACCCAATCCAACATCTTTTTCATTCAAGTTTAATAACACATTCAACACTGCAACAGTGGCACATGCATTTTGAATGGTTTGATTAGCGAAAAACACACCATTATCTAAATAATCAGGATCGTATTGGCCCGTTATGGGTTGGTTATTCTTGATGAACTCCCTGTCTAATTTACTGAATTTAAAAAGGAAAATCACTCCATAAATGGGTTGTAATTGCCTGAGGGAATCTGAATCGATGGAAAATAAATCATTGAGTTCAATGTTTTCAACTCCTAGTTTTTCAACAAGTTCACTGAATACTCCTGCATCGGAATCGATTGTGTTCCATCCACTGTCTGACATTGTTGGTTAGTGGTTTTCGTGTGGTGGTTGTTCTCGAATTAACGTTGAGTGAAGCCTCCTTCTTTGGTTTTTTTTTTTGCTCGGTTGATGGCGATATCTTCGGTCCATTTTTTGTCGTTGTTTTGCAACGAGAGAATTGTTTACACTCTGAATCCGTTTTTGTGTAATGACAATCCAAATAAATACTTTTTATATTGTTGATGACATATATCTACAAAATGACTACTCTTAAGCGTTCTTTTCAGTAGAAACAGTAGGATCACTAGTCAAGTAATGTTTGACAGCTTCATAGACAGTGAAAACAACAGCTTGACCTGGAGCAACTCTCATAATTCTTGGGGTAATACCCTTATACAATGCATTAATACCTTCTTCTTTGACCAATTGTTTACCAATCTTTATGATTCTGACTAAACCGTTTTCTTTGGTGGTGAATTTACTCTTTTGCAATCTGGTCTTAATGGTATCCAATGGAGCGTTAGTCAATGGACCAACGGCACCGGAAATTAAACCAATCAAACTGGTTTGCCATGATGGTAACAATTCAGTGTTTTGTTTTTCTTGCAACCAGGCTTTGATAGTGGAGTAAGTAGCGAAATTGGCACCTTGGTTAGTAGCTTGTCTGGCACAGGTCAAAGAGACACCACGGTATAAAGTACTGAAACCTTCTTCTTTAACAATCAAATAAGCGGCATGTGGAGCGTTTCTGTATTTTGGAATGTCCAATGGGTCTTTCATGGAGTGATGTTGGGCTTGTAATCTGATTTTGACAACTTCCATAGGGTTAACAACCATGATAGATTCAGTGATACCAGCACCAACACCAGCAAGGAAAGTTTGACCAGTGGTAATCTTACCTTCTGCATCTAAAAAGAAAGAACGGTAGAACTCATAAGAACTGAAACGAATGGCCATTTTTGGAACGATACCAATAACAACGGCACCTAAACCTTTATACAATGAAAGAATACCTTCTTTTTGGGCAATATTGATACCGGTTCTGATGAAACCTGGTGGCTTTTGTCCGGATTTTTTGTACAATTGCATTCGGACCTTGATGGTATCTAATGGATGACAACATAAGGCTTCACACAAACCGGCAACACCACCGGCAAAGAAGTCGACTGGACCTTTTGTTTGTTTCTTTTGGGTTGAAGTGGACATTTTTGGAAATATGAATATGTAGGAATTAAATTAAATAAATAAATACAAGGGTGATGAATAAATAAGAATTCCAGGGAGTATAGGTATCTATGAATGAACCCTTTTTGAATAAGTAAAATTGAAGTAGGAAAAGAAGAAAGAAAGAAAGAAAGAAAGAAAGAAAGAGGAATTAGGATAGTTTTTTTTTTTATTCCGGGAAAATCGTTTGGTATTTAAATAGATAATTTTTTTGTATGGGTTTGATTCGGGTTAATTTGTCCAGAATGCTATTGTCCTATGGGGCACATGAAAAATGTGCGTGAGCGTGCGCGTTGGGAATTTATTTTCTGGGGTACCAATTCGGTACGCAAAAATTTTCAATTTCGCCTTTCAACCGAACCACAATCGATGCATGGTCTTCTCTTCCTTCTCCTGTTTCGCTTAGTTGAGATGAGAGAATGGAAAGTCTACTATAATAGAGGGGTTTATTTGTTTAACACTCGTAAGACCACAGACCAATCTCTACGGAGTTTCTTCTTCGACAAGGCGACTCCACCACGTTGACTCATGACTACCTGCAATTTTTTTTTTTTTGGCTTTGTTCAACAGAATATCCTCGGGAAACTGAAACATGCCATCCACACCCAACATTGCCAACCACAACTTCAAACCTTACGTATGTAAGTATGCATTATAAAAAAAAAATTAACCCCAAATCCTCTCTTCTGATTGGTCGATCCAATTTTTTTAAAAAAGCGAATTTGCTCCGGTAGTTCATTACTTTGTGTCATGTATTATTTCCAGTACTCCGGGGTAACGGCACCCAAAAAAAATAGCAGAAAAAAAAAATCTCTTATCACATCTTGATAGGATCAGAATCGTTCGATACTCCGAGAGGATGACTCAAGCTCAACAAATACAAGAAAAGAAATTTTGGAAAACGAAACGGAAATTAATATATATTCCCACAGGTTTGTGTTTCATTTCATCTTGTCTCTCCTTTTTTATTTATACATTACACCATATATAAATTAACGTTGAAATTATAATAGTAGTCATTATTCATTATCCCTTCCAAGTACATCTCACCAAAATACAACAACCATTTAATATGATCTCCCAAGACAAATGGAATTGATAAACTGTTGAAACTGTCAGTATCATGGAGGGAGTATCTTATGTTATGATTGGGTTTGATAATTTTAAAAAACTCAACGTATTTTCTCAACATGATGTCGATGGTTGAATCATATGGGATTTTTCTGATATTACCACTTAATGTTGATTCTTGTTCTCGATAGTTCCTGAAATACTTTTTCAATTTAGAATGACTAATGGAGGAGTAATGTTAGTATTACCAGGTTAGGAAACTAGGATATGGAACAGGAATGTTATACATACGTGTCAATTATGGTATTGATATCGAGTATTTCATATTTGAATATTTCATCTAACAAACATAACCGGATATAGATTTCATGGCCAAAGTAATATTGTTGATGATCCAAGTCCTTAAAGTGCATATTACTGATTTGGATTAGTCTTGGACTGTTCTCGTTATCGTCATTATTATAATTGTTATTATTCTTATTATAATTGTTACCCATTGTCCCGTTGGACGTTGAAGCGGATATTGTAGAACTTCGTGGCAGAATAGATAGCAGTTGATTAGATATAGATCTTGCCTTTAGCATTATTCTTCAATGAACAGTGGAAATCTCCATAAGAAATTGATATTCTAATTTGGGTAAATTTATAACTTCCTGGTTTTTTTCCAATCGGTGTATTATATTCTTGCTCTTGGTTTTTTTTTTTTTTTTGTAATACCATATACCCACGAGGCGTGGTGTGTAAGCGAGGCTCATAATCTCACATAAATTTGCACCCAAAAAAAAACGATAGCTAAACAAACATCCTTATATTTGATACATACTATAAACGAAAACAACAAAAAGAAGACAACAGTTATGAACCTTTACTTGACTTGAGGAATTGCTGCAAATTGAGGAACGCCTTCTCCAGCAGAAGTGCTAGATTCAGCTTTCTTCTGGTTTTCCTTTTCCTCGGCATCCTTCTTCTTGAGATGTGCCAATCTAAGAGCTTCTTGGTGAACAGCATTCACATCTTTGGCAAAACTCTTGTAATACTCATGAATCTTGATACCCCATGGATGTTTAGCAGCATCTTCAAAGTATCTTCTCACTTTTTCATCAATACCACTCTTGGCATAACTCTCTTGAGCCTTTTGTACTTGTTGGTTGAAGGTACTTTCAGGATCAGCAGAATGAACGTACTTTTTATCTAAATTGGTGATGAATTCATTGAATCTCTGAGACACACCGTTCTTCTTGTCGAATTGGATACCCTTGTCGATAATTTGATCTGAAATGACATAACCATCAGCAAGCAATTGAGCAAAAATAGCATACTTGGGTTTTTCTTCTTGGTCAACATCGTCATACTTCTTGTCCCCTGTTTCAATGGCATCGTGTTGTTTCAAAGAAGCGTCTGCAGCAGCAGCACCACCTTGTTGTGGGGCAAGACCAGTTTTGCCATCGGTGATTTCTGGAACTTCTTCAACTTTAATATAGGTATTGTCTAATTCAGCATCACTCAACAACAACGCAGTGGAGACTGCCTTGGGGGAGGCAAAAATAACTTCGTACTTCTTGAATTTGCCATCATCTTCCAAGGGGTTCAAGGAATCGATTTTCCCACAGAATGAAAAGAACTCTTTAACTTTTTCTGGGGATACGTGGGATGGAATGTGGGAAGCAATAACGGAAGACATGATTGTGGGTTCAATTGGGTTGATAAATTAATAGTCTTTTTTTGTTTAGAAAGAAAAAAAGGATAACGACAGCAAAAAAATGACGAAAGAGAATAGCAATGATACGTGGGTCTCCCTTTTATATTAATTCTTGCTCCTCGAGAGGAAATTCATGCACGTGATTTCGTACCACAATTGAGTAACTGAGAGGGGGGGCTTATAATATTTTTTTTTTTTTTTTTGCTTTGGATTGCTGTGACCAAACACACCACAATGAAGAAGAACCCATTACACAGGGAATGGAAGAACCTCGTGGAACGAATTCCCGCTTGGTCTTACTAACAGAAAAAAAAAGGAGTAAAAGAGAGAAAGAGTTGTCATGCCAAATTCCAAAATGACATAGCCGCAGCCAACTACATGAAACTTTCATAATGTAAGTGGTGTATATTTTGAAACAAACTATAATTTAGTTTACTCTAGCCACAAGATCTACCTCTCGGACTTACAACTTTTCTTTCCATTGTCTACAAAGCTTGTTGTTGTGGATCTTTACCAACTTGACCATCAGTGAGTTCTGGAACTTCATCGACTCTAATAGCAACACCATCGATGTAGGAATCACTCAAATCCAAAGCTGGCTTAATTGATGATTTGGCTTTGAATAAAATTTCGTATTTCTTAACTTTGCCGTCATCACCTAATGGAATTAAATCTAAAACTTCGCCTGCTTGTTGCGAGAAAAATTCTCTAACTTCTGCTGGAGTGGTTTTTGATGGAATGTTGGAAGCAATGACTGAGGACATGATTGTATTGTATTGTAATGTATTGATCTTATTGGTATGATAGGGAAAGAGAAGGTAATTGTAGTTTTCTTGAGAGTGGGTTTTGGCAGGGTTTTTATATTAGCAACCAAACGGGTTTTTTTCGTGGTTGCAAAGGGAAAAAGGGGGTTTATCGAATTTTCTATTTTTTTTTCCACCAGAGTAATAGCAACTTAAAAACTTGTTTCTATAACTTTCTATTTAATTATTCTCCGTAATAATTACATAACTAAATAACTTTACAATAGAGTTTGACCCATGGCACATCTTCCAATGGCACAAGCCGCACTAACAGTATCCAAGACATGTTCTTCAGTTTCAGCCAACATTGGGTTGGTTTCAACAATATCCAAACTGCACAAGAGACCAGTTGCAGCAATATCTTCAGCAATAAATAATCCTTCTCTCAAACTCAACCCACCTTCGACTCTGGTACCAGTAGCAGGAACAAAGCTTGGATCAATGGCATCAACATCGTATGATAAATGGATTGGACAATCTCTGTTTGGATTGACTTTATCCAAAGCCATCTCCACAACCTCGCCAATACCGTATTTGTCCACATGATACATTGAAAAGGCTGGAATGTTATATTTACGCAAAATTGCCTTTTCTCCATCATCCACATCTCTCAAACCAACGTAAACGATTTTGTTGTGTTTCAACAATTGTGGGACCCAATCAAATTCAGGAGGGTAGCTGTCTTTGTCAATACCCATGACAAAACTAACTGGACATCCGTGTAAGTTCCCCAGGTCAGTGGTTTTTGGAGTATTGATATCAGCATGAGCATCCACCCAAATAATACAAGTGTCTGGGTTGTTGACCAAACTAGCACTGATGGTGGCAGTACCAATGGAATGATCACCTCCAATGGTGATTGGCAATTTGCTTTCACTTAATGATCTCTTAACGGCTTCGTGGATTCTCTTACATGATTCATTGACGATTTTTGTGTTCTTAACTCCAAAAGAGTCCTTCTCATTGGATTTTAATTTTTCATAGTCTGTGTTTTCCAACGGATTAGAGATGTCCGTGGCCCATCCCAAAGATTCGATTTGTTTTTGGAAACCAGCTTTTAAGATGTATTCTGGACCCAACTCAACACCCCCCTTTGGTTGACCTCCTGAGAATGGTGCAGTTATTATGGTTGCCTTTTTGGTTGGATAGTATTTATATTGAATAGATGATGACATTGCTTATAGTGGAAATGTTGTTGTTGTGATGATATGAAGTACAAGTTGTTGCAAAGAAAAGATGGTTAATAAAAAAGTAAAATAAAATAAAAAAAAACAAGATAGAAAAACGAAAAGATCTTTATCTATTTATAATGTTTCTGGGTTATCAGAATCTAGCACTTGTCCCCATTGTTGTTGTAGTATTTGGAAAAGATGAAAAGTTTCACATACTAATCAGTGATGTAAATATTTATCTGTACGGATCATCTGTCTAAACGGAAATCTACCGCGATGAGGCAGGCTTTTTTTTGTTCCAGTGACATCGCTCTGGGTCAGTTGCCTTTTGCAGTTGCGCGACACATTGTTTTCACAACAATAGATCGCCTTCGGAATTGGAATACCTCGATTGCCTCGTAGCTCTGTGGGTCGGGGATGTCGCCCAGCTCGGACCTGCCATTAGGGTCAGTTCAAGAACATTGTCGCCCCTCTTTATCTTTTTCCCTCCAGAGTCATCCTGATACGTCATCTCATTTTGAGACGCTATTACTATTTTTGGATTTTCTTTTTTTTTTTTTTTTTTTTTTTTTTTTTTGAGTGACAATTTCAAGGTTACATTCTATTTTTCTTCTTCTTACTATTTATTGTAACTTCTAATGGCAATTTAAAACGAAATACAAAGAGTATTCCCGTTGAATGACTAGGATGGAGTAAATCTAGTCTCTGCTTAACTAACAAGAAACGTGACTTTATTGACAACGGCTATAGTCGGGTTGTTGACACAAGACCAGACCATTCTCAACAATTACATTTGTGCATTTTGCATTGGAAATCTGGGGTGGCCATTATCAACAACAACGTGGTTTCGAATCATATGATACTCTATATTCTTCACATCAACAGTACTGTAAGAACTGTAGATCGTTAATTTATTCAACCTCTCGTCAATTGCGTATTTGCGTTTCAATTAATTTAAGTTACTGTCGCACTATGGAAAAAAAAAAAAAAAAATAACTGCTGCGTGTGACAGTATGGATATCCCCCAACACATCGAATCCCACGTTTCATAGTAATACTGTAATATAAGAACCCACACTTAAACCCAAAACACCAAAAAAACTTTTTCAACAATTACAACACAATCCTCCGTCAGAACCACTCTTCCCATCCTCTATTCATCCACTCGCAATGAAGTTTGGCAAGACGTATGTGACGCATCAGATTCCAGAATGGTCGATTTATTATATGAACTATAAGAACTTGAAGAAGATTATCAAGTCAATTGATTCATTGGAAAAATTGGAAGATGTCGATGAGTCCAAACATCCAGAAATTATATCCGAAACCTTGAGTTCTTTTTTTTATGAATTGGATAGAGATATTGAAAAAGTTGATTCATTCTACAATACCAAATTTAAAGAATACAATCGAAGATTAGTGAAAATTGTTCAAGTTTTGGGATATCAAGATGGTGAAATCACTCACAACAGTGACGATTCGGAAGAAGTGGAAGAAATTGTTAACATTCTTATTGAATTGAGAAGTTTGTTCAGAAACTTGAAATGGTTTGGCGAATTGAATCATAAAGGATTTGGGAAAATCTTGAAGAAATTGGATAAGAAATTGACTTCTATATTGAATGAAAGTTCCAGTGAGGGAATTGATTATTCAAATCATAACGAGGAAGATTATTTGGGAAGCAGAATTGAAGCTCTACCTTTTGCCAATGGTTCCGAACCCTCCAAGGCTCTTGATATAATTCATAGCATCTTGCAACAATTGGGAGAATCTCATGATGTTACCTTGAAACAGGCAAGTGAGTCCACAACTACAGCTACCGCTGCAGCTGCAGCTACTGAGTCAGTTGATCGTTCTTTGAATGTGGTTCTAAAAAATGATGATGTTGAATCTTTGAAGAAACAATTTGCATTCAAAACAGCTTCCAATAAGGCATTAATTTCCATCTTGAACAAAGCCACCACGTTCAACTCATTCAAATGTATTGATTACATATGGAGCAATCTTGATTTGTTATATGATGATTCTGACTTCAATGGAAGAAATTTCTTCCATCAACACGTCATAAGTTTGGGCAAAGCACAACTCGTGCAAGAAGAGCAAAAAGCGAGTGCAGGTGGTGAATCAAATTGGATGCTTGGAGGAGGTACAAGCAATGGGGATACCAAAGGCAAGGATGATAATACCACAGGGTTGTTATACATCTTGGATAAATTGAAACACAAGCGATTGATTTTTGCCGAAGATCATTATCATCGTACTCCCTTACATTATGCTGCGCAATATGGGTTGGTTGATGTTACCAGATACTTAGTTGAATATGGTGTTAAATGGGGTCTAGTCAATACTTCCATTTCTATTGATGATGTTGGCATCTGGGGAGATCAAGAAGGGTTGACTCCGTTGCATTTGTCAATCATCAAAAAACACCCCAAGACAACCCAAGTTTTACTCAGTTTCAATAAATCACAAACTTTGAAATGTCCAGATTTGTTATTGTTGGCTGTTAGATTGAACTCGAGAAAAATTTTGAATTCTTTGATTACCGAGGGAAACATCGATGTTAATTATACCGATGTGGAACACAGAAACGAGTCAGCTTTGTTTATCGCAGCCAAATTAAACTATGTTGAATTGGTGGAGTTTTTATTGGAAGAATTGGATGCGGATACAGAAATTGCTGAAAATGTATTCGGATGGACTCCTATTTTCATTGCAGCTGCTGAAGGTTATATTTCAATTGTTAAGATTTTGAAAAATTATGGTGCCAAATATGATATTGTTGACGATTCCGGTTGGTTGCCTGTTGAACACGCTTGTTTAAGAGGTCATTTGGATGTTGCTGATTTGTTAGTTCCTAGGGATGAAAGTTTATTGGCATATGACATGTACCATCCTGAGTCCAACACGCCTCGTATTCCAACCAATAGCATCAAATCGGCATCTGCCAGTCCTGCATTAATGGCAGTAACTGATTCTACTTCCAGTGTTGACAAGTTACCTGAATCACATAAAAACGCAGTGAATCAACTCTACAAAACTTTGAAAAACAATTCTTCTAATAATGTGTCAACGGGTACTATTTCACCAAAGAGGAAAAGTAGATATAGACCTGTTAAATCATTCGGCCATCGTTATTTGAATGAAGATGAATCGTTGATCTTGATTACTTTGGGAACAACTGATCTTAGAGATAACAGTTCACCAGTTGAGTTGAATAAGATTTCATTAGCAAGAAGCTATGCAACTGAATTAGATACCGCATTGTCATTATCTATCAGCTGTATTAGCAAAATCACCAACAAACAAATTGAGCCACCAGTGGTTGTTGATTTACCTTTGGAAGATTTCCATGGAAGTGCAACCGACCCAATTTCATTCAAATTGGGTAACCATTTAACTGTGGATGACGTTATTATAACATTTGATATAATACCTACTTATCAAGTCCACAAGAAAGTCATTGGTAGAGCAATTGCTTTACTTAAAAGTGCCTACACTAAAGTCGGCACCAATTTCCGATCATTGCACAACAATATCACACTTCCAATTATGGAATCCAATAATCTTGAAATTTTAGGATCTATCAGATTTGAATATTTACAAGTCTTGGCATTCAAACACGATTCTATGAGCATTGCTAGATCTGACACCTATTGGAAACAATTGGTTTCCACCAGAGTCATTGGTCATCGTGGGTTGGGCCAGAATAAGAATGATAAAAAATCCTTGCAATTGGGTGAAAATACCGTTGAATCATTTATTGCTGCCGCATCTTTGGGAGCATCATATGTTGAATTTGATGTTCAATTAACTAAAGATTATGTCCCTGTGGTGTACCATGATTTCACAGTTGCCGAATCTGGGGTTGATATTCCAATGCATTCGTTAACTTTGGAACAATTTATGGGATTAAACAAAAGTGTTCCAAGACCAACTACAACTGTGGATGATGAAGTTTTGGTAAGAAATAAACCAAAGGCAAAATCCCATTATAACTTAGGAGGAGGAGCTAATTACAAAGAAAATAAAGATTATATTAGCATTGAAAAGGAAATTGAAAATGCTGCTCATGAAAGAATGAAATTGACTAAGACTTGGAAAAGCAAAGGATATAAAGGTAATTCAAGAGGATCATCCGTCGCTTCCAATTTTGTCACCTTACGCGAATTATTCCGTAAAGTTCCATCGACCGTTGGTTTCAATATTGAAGTGAAGTACCCTATGTTAGATGAAGCCCAATTTGAAGACATGGGAGAAATTGCCATTGATCTCAATTTCTACGTCGACACTATATTGAAAGTGATTTACGATGAGAATACCACTGGCAGAGATATCGTTTTTTCATCTTTCCACCCAGATATCTGTTTGTTGTTGAGTTTAAAACAACCAACCATGCCAGTGTTATTCTTAACGGAATCGGGAACCTCACCAATGTTTGATATCCGAGCATCATCATTGCAAAACGCTGTTCGATTTGCGAAAAAATGGAACTTGTTGGGAATTGTTTCCAATAGTTTGGCATTGGTCAAGACTCCTAGGTTGGCCCAAGTTGTTAAATCGATGGGGTTGGTGTGTGTGACATATGGTGTTGAAAATAATCAACCAGAATTGGCCAAGTTACAAATGAAAGCTGGGGTTGATGCGGTTATTGTTGATAGTGTTTTGGCCGTCAGAGAAGGTTTAAGAGAACATAATGATGTGATTAAAAAATTTGAAGATAGTGAGTAGTATAAGCTCAATAGTTTCATTTTATTATAGATTTTTAGATATTAGTTTCAATTCGTAAAAGTTGTTTGTAGAAGAACACTTGTTTCTAATCGCTGTTCCCCTTGCAACCGCAAATCGTTGAACTGATGGCGCGACCCTGTTGGCTAGTTCCGGTAATCGTATAATAAAGAACAAAAAGAAAAAAAAAAAAAAACTGACACCTCCAAAATATCACCATTCCCGATTTATAGAATAAGTGATCCTCCAATGAGTGACGAAAACAAAGAACAAAAGGCGCAGAGCAAAGACAATCCTTCTTCTAGTGTGTTCGCTATTCCGCCTCCTCGCAGAGGTATAAATGCAGTTCACGTAAATGCTGCTCGTGAAATGGTCAAATTACATACCCTGGGCCGAATCCCTTCAACCAATAGACAACCTAATACCATGGCACCACCAGGGGTAACATCATCAATAAGTTCTCGATCCTCCATATCAACTTCCAGCTTTTCTTCTACGTCAACTTTTCCATCGAATTCAACAGCATTCCCCAAGGTTTCGATACCATTACATCATGACGAAACCGTATGCAAAAATCCCCAATGTTCACATTGTGGACAAATAATCATCCCTTCACCTCAATCATCATTCCCCATTCAGGATAAGCCTTCTATAACCATCAATTCTTGGAGTATATACACCACCAAAAAGCCAATATTGAACTCTGTTGAATTGGACAATTTAACCACGCGGTTCCCATTCCCGTTACCGGAAATGATATTCGGCAATAGTAATGTTCGAATTGTTAATGATGAAACCAGTGGTAGTATTGAATTCAACGCGTTGGATGCATTGGACACTTTGGAAGATGAATGTGAGTTCAAAGTCAGTTATCATGAAGAATGGATGAAATCAAGGAGGTCAAAGCAAAGTAGTATAAAGCAAGAACAAGGAGTGAAGAAAGATTTAACGGAGTTTACTGATAGTTTGGATGAATTGAAACCGTATGATTGGACATATTCAATGAATTTCAAAGGAATAGTTAAAAACATTGAACTAATTCCAGATGATGACAGAGAAATCCCCATTGAGAAACTAACCCGACCAGATCCGATTTTGTTCTTTGATGAGAGTATTTTGTATGAAGACGAATTGGCAGATAATGGGATATCAATGTTGAGTTATAAGATCCGAGTCATGCCGACATGTTTATTATTGCTATGTAGGTTCTTCCTAAGGATTGATAATGTGATTTTTAGAATTCGAGATACTAGAGTTTTCATTGATTTTGAAACAAATGAAATTATTAGAGAATACAAAGTGCAAGAAGAAGCCTATGAAAATGTATTGAAGAAAGTTGGTGCCACCAAGAACGAGAAAGATCCTAAGAAATTACTTCGAGATCCTAATTGGGTGAGTATTAATCTCCCTGTTAAGCAAAGAGTAATGGAGGTATCCAAAGTAGGTGAGTAAGTAAGTAGTGGAAATGGATGTTTGTATTATACCGTTTTTGTTCACAGTCTTTTTTTTGCATTTAATTCAGACTAATGTCACAAAAATGTTCAAAATATCTCTACAGAAATGTTCATATTGCGTGATCAAACCAAATAATTTCATACTAATAATGTATGATTTATGGGATTAACAATTTGCATCGTAAAGTATGAATATGATTCTCCTTTCAGTTCGATCTAAATATTTTACTTAGTATGGATATTTTGGAAAAACAAGTAAGAACAACAACTTTTGATTTGGTTTGAACAATAAATAAAAACATGGTATTGTTTCGAATTTCAAATTTTTAAAGACAATAAAAATCCAACATATATTTAAATGATATGAAAAAACGAAAAAATAATACAAGAAAATCCACAAGAAAAGTAATAAAATATAGTGTGTGCTAAGAACTAATGCACCGAATGAAAATAACTTTAAAATAAACATAATAAAATACAGGATGTGCTAAGGTATCAATGCACCGAATGAAAACAACTTTTTGAAAGAATCAAAAACGAAAAAAAAAACCATAATCCGGAAGAAGGCAAAATAACAAATTGGATATCGACCTGTCAAACAGTATCAACGTCTGATATGAACAGATATGAAAAAACAGCTTGTAGTGTTCCATCAAGGAACGACTCAAAATCAAACAAAGACAATGGCGGCAGATAAGACAACACCAAATGCAACGGAGAATTTTGAGACGATCTTACCTGCACTGTTCTCAGCTGGAATTACGATAGATGGAGCTGATGTTGATGGTGCAGATTGAATGATCGCAGTTGAAACCAGTGGGGTAACGGATTGGGCAACACTTGGTGATGGTCCTGGAGCAGTTGATGTTCCTGCAACATTGGCTGGAGCTTCTGCTGGGGCAGATGGTGAGGTTGTGGAAGTAGCAACTGGTGAGGTGTTGACATTTGAGCCTGCATTACCAGCGTTTTCAACTGTAGTAGTGGTAGAAGCGGCAGCACCAGTAGAGCCAGTAGAGACGGCAGCACCAGTAGAGCCAGTAGAGACGGCAGCAACAGTAGAACCAGTAGAACCAGTAGAACCAGTAGAACCAGTAGAACCAGTAGAACCAGTAGAACCAGTAGGAATTGCACTTTCAGCTGCAACCGTAGTTTCGGTAGAAGGAGCTTGACCGACGAATGTGGTGGTGCTTTCGGAACAAACGTTGTTGCTACAATGTGTGATCACTGACGTGACAGTCTTAGAAACATAACTCGTTTCAATGAGACCGGAAGTAATTGTATGTTCGACCCCATTAGTATCTGTACCAACAATAACAGCAGCAGAAGTAGTGGAAACTTCACCATTAGGACAGGTAGTAACATATTCTGTGGTGAGTAACGTGGTAACAGGAGTGATTGATGGACCAGCAGTGTTAGATGTTTCACTAGCACCACCTTGACTGCTCTTCGTACTTTCTAATGTGGATGTACTAACAGTAGAATTACCATACCATGCTCCTGAGCTAGAAGACGACACACAATCAACTTCACCTCTTTTACAGACAATCGGAGTCTCGGACTCAGAAGGTGGGAAGGTAGTAATAGTGCTGAATGAGGAGCCAGATTCAGTGACAATACCAGATTCAGTTTCAACGGATCCATCACTGTTGGTGGTGGTCCAAGTGGTGGTGTATTCAGTTTGGATAGCAGAGCTTTCTTGTGGGAACGTAGTGATGGTACTGAATGAGGAGCCAGATTCAGTGACAATACCAGATTCAGTTTCAACGGAACCATCACTGTTGGTGGTAGTCCAAGTGGTGGTGTACTCGGTTTGGATAGCAGAGCTTTCTTGTGGGAACGTAGTGATGGTACTGAATGAGGAGCCAGATTCAGTGACAATACCAGATTCAGTTTCAACGGAACCGTCACTGTTGGTGGTGGTCCAAGTGGTGGTGTATTCAGTTTGGATAGCAGAGCTTTCTTGTGGGAAGGTGGTAATAGTGCTGAATGAGGAGCCAGATTCAGTGACAATACCAGATTCAGTTTCAACGGATCCATCACTGTTGGTAGTAGTCCAAGTGGTGGTGTACTCGGTTTGGATAGCAGAGCTTTCTTGTGGGAAGGTGGTAATAGTGCTGAATGAGGAGCCAGATTCAGTGACAATACCAGATTCAGTTTCAACGGAACCGTCACTGTTGGTGGTGGTCCAAGTGGTGGTGTATTCAGTTTGGATAGCAGAGCTTTCTTGTGGG
>JAKTVH010000417.1:0-29343 GCA_030557105.1 Candida frijolesensis | reverse complement strand
TTCAGGAAATATAATTCACAATGGTGGTATAGATATTTATGTGGTGTTGGTGCTGTGATTAATATTTGGATGATGATGATTGCCAATTTGGTTGGGTTTTGTTTGGGTACTGATGGAATGTGGAAATTGTTGCATGATTTGTTGAAAACTTTCGATGGAGTAAGGTTTCTTGTGGTGTCATCGTGTGCATTATTCGTTGGAGCACAAATTATGTTTGAGATCAGAGAATCAGAAATGAGAAAAGGCATTAATGTAAGGTGTTGATAGTAATACCAATAATACATTATTTGATGAGTCCTCTCTTGATTACATAAATTCTACTTCGTCAATCTATTAACTTCATTATGCAACTGTGCCATCGTCTCACATAGTTCCATGAACAATTTATACTGTGATTTGATGACAGCCACAATGCTAAACAAGTTCCCAAATCCTTCAGTACAACTTTTTTCCAATCCAGATAAAATTCCTTCTATTTCTTTAATCACATTTTCATAATAATTCAATAGTTCATAATATTTCTTTATTTTCTTGATGAAAAATTCATTCAATTGAAACGAACTGGATAATTTTGTTCCTGGTGTACTTAATTGTAATATCAAATGCATTATTTTATTTATATCTTCAGTCACTTCATTATTCAAGTTTTTCAAATTTAACAACTGGTTGTAATCGAATTTCAATGCTTGTTTTGTAGATAATACTTTGTTTTGTAAATAATTTATATCTTTTGGAATGGTATTTATTAAATTATCGTGTTTTGTCATATCGGAATTCAAAGTTGTCGCAATTAAATGTTGAGTATTGATGTATTTATCGAATTGTTCCAATTCGTTCTTGATATTAGCAGGTAAATCCCCAACTCTCGTCATGGCAGTTAACTGTGGCTGTTGTTGCTGCTGTTGTATTGGTTGTATTGGTTGTTGTTGTTGTGTTTGTCCACCAAATAATCCCCCGGTTGTAGTTGCAGCGGGTTTGCTTCCAAATAATCCACCACCAGTAGTAGATGCACCACCACCAAACAATCCACCAGTAGTTGTTGGTTGTTGGCCACCGAAAAGACCACCAGTTGTAGTAGCAGGCTTGGCACCAAACAATCCGCCTCCTGTCGATGTACTTGTATTGGTTTGACCTCCAAAGAGACCACCACCTGTTGCCGTGGATGTGGCAGGTTTGGCCCCGAATAGTCCTCCAGATTGTTGTGTCTGATTACTTGATCCAAACAATCCTCCAGATTGTTGAGGTTGTTGTGATTGCTGTGGCTGGCTTCCAAATAACCCACCACCAATGGTATTTGTATTGGTTTGCGCTGCACCAAATAATCCACCTCCAGTGGCATTGGCATTAGCAATGGGTTGTGACGATCCAAATAATCCACCTCCGGTTGTGTTTGTAGGTTGGGAACCAAACAATCCACCACCAGTAGTTGATGGTTGGTTTGTTGTTGCCGGTGTGTTTGATGATCCAAATAATCCTCCAGTGGTACCTGCTGGTTTGGCTCCAAATGCAGATCCACTGGTTGTGTTAGCTCCAAATCCTCCAAATGATGGGGTTGTTGATGATTGTCCCGCGGATCCAAACATAATTGAATTACTGTGGTTGTGGTAGTAGTAGTTGTTGTTGCTGTTTTATTGGCGATGATGATACGAAAAAATTCTCGTCTTTTGAGATTTTTGGCCGTTTGTTGTCTACAATTTTTTCACCATTACTCTTTGGAAGTTTTTTTTTTTTTTCTACTCTGGCTGTGATTGACAAAACGTAAACAAACCTTGGGACAACCAAATTTCACTATGCTGGGACTACGACCGGAATTTACAAAGGGGGTCCTTGAACTACTAGATCAAGAATTCCAAAATGCAAGACGTGAAGATAGTGTAAAGATAGACCAATTGCAAGAAGAGATCAAATTATTAAGACAGAGAGCCACTGCCAAAGATGAAGAGATTGAATTATTAAAACGACGATTGGGAAACAAAGAAAATCATGAGAAAGTACCAAACAATAGCCCTCCATTTGAATCACCATCCATTAAAAAACGTGTTTCCTTGACTGTCAATAAAAACTTTGCCAATCGTATAGAGAAACCAAGTGAGTTCGATTCCAGATTGACCAAATCAATGTATGAGAATCATCACTTCCTACCTACCCAGTATTCCGATTCCGATTACGACGACGGTGATGGTGACATAGGAGATAAAGAAAATGAAAGTCAAATTAGAGTTTCACCTCGAAAATCACAAATTTTGTTTTCATCCCAAACGTCAGTACGAGCTAGTCCCAAAAGGAAAGTCTACTTTAATCCAAAAACCAAAGATTTTGGTCCATTGAAGAAAATTCCTCGATTGGATGCCAAGTTCAACGTTGAAAAAGAGTTCCCTAGTCAAATTGAAGTAAGTCGGTCAACAGAAGTTGAAGGAGTCAAATTGAGACAAAATTCACAATCTGAGATAAATTCACAACAACATAATCCAACGAATGTTCATATGTTGCCAACACAATATTCTTCGAGTTCAGATATACAGAATGAGATAAATCAATATTTGGAATCATCACCTACCAAGGGTGACTTGCTTTCATCACCAACAAAACAAATTCTAAAAAACAGAGCCAACACGAACAATAAACAAAAGGAAGAAAAGGAAGAAGAAGAAATAGAAATTATAGAAGACTCACAAGAAGATCCAGAAGATCTAGTTACAAGTTCACAATTCATCCGATCATCACCTTTCCCAAACATTAAAATCCCACCAGAATTTAACACCACCATTCAACAACGAAATTACCGTCTACAATACTACATTGACAGTTTCCACAATGATCCATCGTTTAAAATAAATTTCAAGATCCATCCAATCAAATTAATCAAATGGGATTATAGTGATTTCATAGGTAATAAGAACCATAAACTTGATGCGCAAATGCAATTCATCAAACGGAATAATATCAAAAGTGAAGAGAAATATGAAAAATTCATTAAGATATATGGAGATAAACCTGAAGTTGCCAAATTTGGGAAATTCGAAGATGTGGTTAGTCAAATATTTGATAAATTCCAATCACCTCCTGGATTTATGAGAAGTGAATTTCCTGATACACAAGAACAGAAGAAACGTAAACAGATCATTCAAGAACGACAAGAAAAACGGATAATCAGAAGGATATTTGAAAGTACTAAAGTTGAAGATGGTATACAAATGGGGGAATTTATATTTGCTGTGGACATTTTTAACAAATATGTAATTGCTAATAGATACTATATAGAATAGATAGACTAGAATTGTGTTTTTTTTTGGTTGCGAAAAAAAAAAAAATCAGGACAGGCAAGTAACGTGTCGTTGTCGCCGTGAGATTAGTGCGCCTTGCTGCCCCAATTTGTTACAATTTGAAATTTTCAGATTAACTTGGGGGGAGGAAGCGTAATTCATGTGATTTAAATTAAGTATATCCTGGAATGTGTCTATCTTTGGTAATTTTCTAGTGTTAATTTAATCTGATTTAGCTAAAGAAATGCATGATTCATTAAAACGAAAGGGTATGTATTAGCATCCTCTTGTGCTCTCCAATTTATTCTCTCTTGTAATTGCTTTTAATTATGTGCTAATTTAAAAATTGTAAAGACAACTATTAAGGTTCCTTTTTTTTTCTTGCTTTCTAGACACATACAGATTGTTCTAGACTTGCATCCACACAGATTTAAATATGTGTGTCTGATAACTGTAGGCTTTTGGTATCGACCCACCAGCCATCAATGAATGTAATCTCCTTTTTCCTTGCACGATCTCTGTAGTGTCTAAACATTACTTTTCCATTGGTACTCCTTTTCGGAGTTAATTGATCTGCATCATGGCATACTTTTCTTCCCTATTTCCGGTGCTTTTCTTGTTAATTATTGGTGAGCGACTTTTTACTTCTAGTTTTGGCGGTGTTTTTGTATTATTTTTTTTTTGGTGTACACTATGTACCGTTTTATCCTAAAATGATAATTTGAAAAAAAAAAAAGACTGCAGATCAAAGGTTAAGTAGAATAATAATAATAATAACAATGCTAAACGTGAAGCAAAGTCAAGTAAAGTAAAACAAAGCAAAGAAAGTTGGGGTGACATGGTCACGTGCCAGACCATCCATTGTGAATAGTGATTACTTTGGTCTTTCTTAACAAATAGCAATTTTAAATTATTTTTATTTTTATTTTTAATTTTGTCTTGTCCTGGTTTAGATTGTTTTAAAACCTAACCTTTAGTGTGGAGTGTAAAACGTAGTATTTAGTAATAAAGTTTATAGAAATGAATGACTCGCAATCAAGCAAACCACGCTGACTCATCCTCCCAGTCTTCCATCGATCCCATCTAGCAATTGATAGTACCACGATTATGAGAAATTTACCCACAAAGACGAGCGACAGAAAAAGATATTTGAACCAAAGTGGCAAATCAAACTATGGCAAATTTAGTACAAGTGGTCATTTTTTTCTGTTCAAACATCTCCACAGTTGAACACTAAAATTATTACCTGTTAAGGTTAGCAAGCCATGATGAGTGCCGATGTCCCACTCCCTCATTCATACAAATTACAGGATAACTATAATACTACTATTATGAACCATCAGAAACAAGACCTCTCTTATGTAAAACATACCAGTGTATGCAATTGTAATCAGGCGTTTAAAAATGTATGTTAGTGTAATTTAATTACCGCTAAAGATAGTGTAAGAGTTTTCTTTTTTTTTTGTCTTATTAGGATTATTCAAAAGGTTCTAATAAAAAAAAAAAAAAAAAAAAAAAAAAAAAAGAACAAAGAAAAAGGTTAGGGCAAATGTCTTGACAGACAATTGGTGGTGCAAATGAAAACAGGATCACTCATAAAACACCAAAACCAAAACCCAAGAAAACAGAACAAAAAGAAACGCAAGGCAAACAAAAGTGAAGAAAATAGAAGATATTATAAGAATCTACTAAAGTTGTGAAGGAAAGTGAAAGAAGCCTCGAGGCAGTTCGCTTCAGAGAATGGAGCAGGGGGAAGAAGCTGTAGTAGTATAGTTTGTAAATTTTTCTTGTACTAGCTAAGTTACTGTATGTGTGGTACTTTGTCTCATCAATTTTTTTTTTTTTCGTACTTTCTTTGTTTCATGATCTCTTTGAAAGGGGTTGTGTGTATTCCACAACCCAGGCAGCTCAAAACCTTCTGCTACATACAAATCTTTCTCTTTGCTTTTTGATTGTAGTGTTCAAGGAAAGTAAATGCAAAAAGAAATGAAGAATATTATTCAAACGAAACGCCACGGAAGTGAACAATTAAAAAGCACAAGAAAATTCTAGATAACACAACAACAAAAATACACACTTAGGTGGGTTTTGTTTTCGTTTCATATTACTGAGCATTTTAAAGCAGGTATTGTTGTCACTATCAACTATATCCATGTGAACATAGTGCATACTATGCAAACTTTTAATTAATCGTAACAAAGGAAACCTCTTACTCTAATGTACACACAAAGCATTTACCTGTTCATCTGTCCATACTACATGTGTTTTTACTTGCTTACCGTCTCTCTTTCTCGTTGTTTTTTTGCTTTTATGTAGACTAGTGTACACCGATGGCTTTTCTTTTTGCATTCATTATTAGTGTAGCACGATGTCGTGCCATTCAATTTGCTCATATATGTTATTTTTAGTAAACAGCTTATTTCAGCCATGCTTCTTTATTTGTTTTATTTTTACCTTTATTGATCTGGGCTTTATCATTGCCCACACATGGAGCACTTTCCAAAGGGTGTGGAAAGTGTACTGTTTACCAATGGCGATGTATATATATTTGCTCCTGTGTGGGCTCCTTATTTTTGATTTATACATTACTTCGTGAACTCTTTCAATCTCTATTACTTGAGTGTCATCGCCAATGGGAATCAAACTGTAAGCCATGGAAAATCTTTGTAATATTCAATCCGGATAAAAGGGGTGTAGTTTTTTTTTACTCTTTTTTTTCTGCTGACATAATACATTATGTGGAATGAGCAACATCGTCTAAGAAAAAAAAAAAACAAAGAGTGTTTGGAGAATGTCGCCGACAGAGCGTGAGACATAGATCGGAAGTTGAAGTGGAACAGAGTGAGCATGAGAACAGAGACATTTATTTCGACACAGGGGGAAAGGGGAAGGACGAAGGGGGGGTACACAACAAGGGGAATGGATTTGATGGCTTGGGGACAGCAAAAAAAAAAAGACTGGCACGCCTTCACACTCACATACACATACCACAAGATAGACGATCTTTTTAATTATCCACTACGACTGTGAATTTGCGTGCCGACATAATTAGTAACATTTCGTCCCGGATTCCGGTAGCTGTACCGAATCGTAAGGTGGCCGATAGCAGGGTACAAAAATAGCAAAACTTGTGAGATGTAGTACGTATAATTAGGTGGAATTCTTTCCCAGCCTTCCCCTTTCTTAAATTGAATGGTATCGATACTTTTCTATTCCAGGCAGTTTTGCATTATCGAGTGGTTTGAAATTATGTAAAAAAAAAAATTGTAGCATCACTGGATAGGACTCTCACTATGTATCTCCACTCGCTGTTAGTTCGGTTCAATTGTATGTACAAAATAACAAACGTTACTGCACTACACAACACGGTTACTACAGATAAGACAAGAGCACACACTTGAATATACATCACACACAAAATAAGAATTTTTGTTGATCAAATTCTAATTCGTTTATGCTTGTTTCGCTTTTTTTACTTCCTTTTTCCTTCTCCTTTTTTTGTATGGATATAAATTCGAATTTTTTTTTTTTTTCAATCTGTAATTTTTTTTTTCCTTCTTCCTTTCTTTCTTTCTCCCTACAATCAAGTTCTTCCATTTTTATCTGAAGGTTCCCATTTAGTATAAAAAGAAGACTACCACTACCAAGAGCAACATCTTTCCTAGCTCCTCCCCACATACACACACATCTTCAATCATTTGTTGCTTGCTATTGTGAATAGAGTTATCTGTACTATTGACACGAGCACCTATTTCCTCCCACAACATAAAAACCCCGATAAATTTACACGTCAATCAGGAACACTACTTCTTCTTTGAAGATCATTATCGTACTGATATCAATTGAAGAAAACACCCCTACGTTTTACCCATCCAGTGCCAGAGTAATTCCCATCCAATTACAAACTCCATCTAACCTTTATAACCGGTGACCTTTTTGCGGCGAGATTACACGACTAACAGAGGTCTAAAAGCGAACGAAAAAAAAAAATTACCCATCAGGATAATAATACCACAATACATTGTTACCACCAGATTTTTTTTTTTTCTTTCGTTCAAATTCGCTTGTTTATTTACTACGCTTAGACCAACAGAACTTCTGAGCTTAGGTTTCCCATTTTTGTCATTGAATCCTCCATTACCAGAAGAACTATCTGCTGGTGTTGTACTATAGGTGAGATCAAACCTTTCCTGATTTTTGAACAAAAAATTACTATTTAAGGTTACACAAAGATCAGACAAGAGAAACAAAGAGATAAAATTTTGCTAGTGTTGGACATAAGACATAAGACATTAGGGAAAGAGAAAAAAAACGGGCAGAGAAAATTTTACTATTATTATCATTTCACACTCTAACCAACAATTTTTTTTTTCTTCTTTACTAATTGAAACCATCCACACAAATTTTTTTTTTTTCCCTTTCCTTCTTTGGTTTTACGTTTTACTTTTACTTCTACTTCTACTTTTTCCTTTAATTAGAAGAAGAAGATTTACAAAACTTTCATTTACATCTACAACTACCTTCCCCTTACCATTACCATTCCCAACTACCATCAACCCTCCTCCTCCTCCTCCTCCTCCTTCTTTTCACTTCCTTAAAGTCTGAAGATATTACAAGAACGTTGTCTGCTTGTTTCCCAATTTTTTTTTTTTTTTTGGTTACCCATACTTAAGAACAAACGCACACTTTGGACATCATGTCCTATCAATACCAACTGAACAACTTCTATCAACCTCGTCACCACCACTCCCACAATCTTTCTATTAATTCAGTGACCTCAATTATAGAGCCAACTACTCCCCCTAGCCACCCGTCTTCTAATTCCACCAAGTTCAACCAACAACAGAACCAACCCCAGCAACATCAAGCAGTCGTATTAACCCCCGCCACCACTGTCACCCCAATGTCAGCTTCTTCTACTACAAAATCCACATCAATGCACATGAGAAGCTTGTCCAACGGTAGTGGGTGCTTCCCAAATAACAAATTGAATGGTGGTGTGTCCGCGCATGCGTCGTCTAACAGCAAGTCCATTCTTTGGGATTCGTCCAATAAATTGAACCAAAATTTAAACTTGCCGAATTTTTCCATTGACAACGAGGTGGTATCTACTCCTTTAATAGTTCCCCATGGTGAGCAACCGCAACAGCCACAACAGCTGTTCATTGGTACTGCTGCTTCCGACGACAAGGAAAACATGATTATGAATAAATCCATTGTTTCCACCACTTCTGGTGTTGCTACTTTTTCCAACAACCATAACGACAACCTGACTGTTGTGGATAATATCAATAAAAATAATACCAATGATGCTGCTAATGGCACTAGTGGGGTTTCAACTTTTATTGCAGCTCCTGCTGGTACCGGCTCTGCAACTAGTGGTTGTACTCCAAGTTCATCTACGTCAACCCCATCGGACTTTACAAGCACCATGACTCCACCAATCAGAATCCCACAGAAAATTGATAAAGAGTATCTCTCTTCCATCAATAAGTTGCCATTGGTTCAATTGAAGCTGGAGATTTTGAAACTTGCTAAGGACCAATATGGTTGTCGTTTCTTGCAGAAGAAAATTGATGAAGGTTTAGTTCCTAATTATCAAGTCAGGTTGGCTAATTTTGACATCATTTTCAACCAAATCTACCCTTATATGTATGAGTTGATCATTGATCCATTTGGTAATTATTTGATTCAAAAATTGATTGCTTATTGTAACGAATCGAATTTGGATTTGTTGATGGAGATTTTGCAATACAACTTGTTTCAGATTTCAATCAACCAACACGGTACCAGGGCTTTGCAAAAAATTATTGATAACTTGAACAATGCTCATCAATTGGGATTGTTAATTAAAGGTTTGAAACCATACATTATTGAATTAATCAAAGACCTCAACGGTAATCATGTTATCCAAAAGATTTTGAACAAATACCAACCTCCAGATTGTCAATTTATTTATGATTCCATAATTGATGATTTGTATATTGTTGCTACTCATAAGCATGGTTGTTGCGTGTTGCAAAAATGTCTTAACCATGTCACCTTAAAACAATTGGGAGAATTTTCTCGAGCTATTTTGAAATTTGAAAACTTCAAATTGTTGATTAACGATCAATTTGGAAATTATGTTTTGCAATATTTGATTTCCATTGATTCTTTGGACATCAACTTCAAAATTTTCCAAAATTTTATAACTTTTGGTATCTCCAATTTGTGTAATTTGAAATTCAGTTCCAATGTTGTTGAAAAGTTTTTGAAGAACTGTTTTGCCAATGAAACTGTCGATTTGTCATTTGCTAATTTGAAGTTCGAATTGATATATATCATTTTGATCAACGATTTGAATGTGTTGATCAATGATCCTTATGGGAACTATGTTATTCAAACTATGATTGATATCATTGTTAACCCACAGGTTAGTTATCAAAATGCCAGCGTTGATAAATTGTCCTTGATTTTACCTGAGCAACACCAAAATGAAGAAGTTTTCCAACTGCACCAAAAGTTGCAAATCGAAATAATCAAGTTTTGGTTTCAAAATTGCAAAATCGTTTCCAGCTTTGGTAAGCGTATTCAATCCAAGATCAACACAATTTTGAACAACAATGTTCAATCATCTATTGCTGTCAACAAATCCAATAGAAGATCCCAAATGAATGCTAATGGTGAATTTGTGGTTAATGACTTGAATTCCAAACAGCAACCAAATCACCATCATCAACAACAACAACAACAATTGCAAGATCAACAGCAGCAACAACAAACAAACCCACCACAACCGTTGTCCTACCGTAGTGCCTCATCACCTGCTGGCGTCGGTTTTATGATGGGTGGTGGCAACAACAACAACAACAACAACATGACCAACAACATCATCAATAACAACAATAATGAATTTTATACCAAAATTCATCAACCCCAGAATAGAAATTTTTCATTACCAACAAACTTTTATGCTGCTAATGTCAATAACAACAACAACAACAACAACAACAATAATAATAATAATACTTTTAATGTCAACAATAAAACTAATGTGAATAGTTCTGTAACATCATTTCAATCGGGTAGTACTAATACTGGACCTTTTAATAATAATTCTGCATCAAATTCATTAATCAACATGAATGGAAACATCAACAACAACCCTCCATTGTACGGTGATTATATGGTCAACAATGAATATGGAGTCCCTCAACAACACCAACAAGGAATGGGAGCTGGATTCTATCCAAATGTCGGTCTTCAACATCAATCCTCCATGTCCTCATTGAATCACGGTCAAGGTTTGTCTCATTATACTACTGGACCAAGTGGTCAAGGTTACACTCCTCCTCCACCTCCACCAGTAGCCCCTCAAGGTGTTGCTCCTCCGGTTCAATTACCACCGCCAAATTTTTACAACAACGGTATGCCACCTCCACCACCAACTATGAATCCTCAAATTCCGCATCAGCAACAACAACAACATATTAGACAACAAGAACATCATATCCAACATCCACACCAACAACAACATCAACAGCAGCAACCACAAAATATGTATCACTCACATAACCCATCTTGGTCATCTACAACTTCATTTGGTGGCAATACAACCGTTTTTGGATCAAACAATTGGTGAGAGAGGAAAGAGAGAGAGAAATAGATAAAGTGTTTCCTAATTTTTGTTTTGATTAAATGATCTTTTAAATATCCCCAATTTTTTTTTCTTCTTATGCTTTGTCTGTTTTTTCATATATATATTTGATTTGGTCATTTTCCTTTTGTATAATTTAAGTTTGAGTTTTTTTTTTATATTTTTGGTTAGTTTTTTATTTTTCATTTTTTTTATATTCCCATTTGTTTTTAAAGATATCATTATAAAACATTAAAAAACAAAAAAAATCTTACATATATATATATATATCATTATATTTTTTATTATTCTTCCTTGTGTATGTTTGTGTGTAGTATATCATCTTATAAATAAATATCAATAGTTTTAACGATGATAGAAATAATGATGTTTTGGAAAACGTGTGTAAGAGATCAGATCAAATCCATTTCCTAATTGGGATCGATTGCTGCTTTAGATAACGAGCAGAAAAAAAAAAAATCCTAAAAATTTCTTTTTTTCTCCTGATTTTTTAAAATTTTGCTGCGGCTGCTAAAAATCTTGTTTTTGTTTTTTTTTATTTGTATTTTAATTTTTTTTTTTTTCGCAATCTTTTTTTTTTTTACTGAATCCGGAAAAGAAAGGTTTGGTATGTGTTTGGTAGCGATGTTTTTTTTTTTTTGTTGTACGAGGAATGGGGACACTGACGTAATGTGGGGGAGGGGTGAAAGGAAGGAAGAGCGAGGAAGAGTTTGGATAACTACCATAACTATAACTATATATTTACAAACATTAATCAAATTAAAGACAATCTCAACAAATGGAAAAAGATATAAAAAAAAACCACCAAAATAAACAAACCAATAGAATTTTCTTAAAAATCGAACGGTATTTTGTGAGGCATTCTGTTGAGATGAACATTGCAAATCGTTTATAAAAACGTCAACACAATGTCAGTACTAATTCTTTCAAATTACGCGAAAGGGGGAAATGAGGCAACTATTGGAATTGGGAGATACATATGATTATTTGGTTTGATGTTTGATTTGTCAAAAGTAGCTCGTAGTTTTTCGTCCATCCAAGAACCAAGGACAGAGGATGGCAAATGTCGGTAAAGTGTAAAGAAACCACTTTTTTTTATTGGTGTAATCATTTTCCCTTTCGATCTACTCCTTTCGTTATGTTTTGTTTTGATATTTTTGTTGCCACAAACATTGGAAAAAAATTTTCACGCGAATTTCCACCAATTTTTCAAAGAAAAACGAAAAGACTGAAATATGTTGTACGTGACGTGTAATTTAAAACGTCTATTTATCCTGATTTCAACAGGATTAAGGTACTGTGATAACTTGAATAGATCGTAAATGATTCGCTACTGAATTGAGGATGATAATAGATATATAGAGTTGACGATGCTCAAGATTCTTTGCGTCATGTACAGCATATGTTGCATACTTCTGAACCTCATACAACCAAAAACAGTCTAAGACCAAGCTCCGTTAAACCAGTGATATCTATGATCGGTTTTATGTCATTTCAAACTACCGAATATTCCATTTATACACACCCACTACTAAGCTTTGAAACAATTCAAGGTCGTGTAGGAATGTCGAAATTCACGATTTCTTTTTTTCTTTTTTTTTTTTCAAAAGAAAAAAAAAAAAAGAATGAACAACAAACCATTAACCAAAATTGTTAATGTCAAGGCAAAAAAAAGCTTAAAAAGCAATGGCGAACGAGCCAACGACCCGAAAAATTAAAAAAAAAAAAAAAAAAATTAAAACTCCAACGTTAATTCCGAGATCATTCAACCACAATATCCATTTCATCCGTACCAACCTAGATTTTTCTATACACTAACCTAAGACTAAACTTGCCTCAAAATACAAAAAACCTCCCTGTTGTCAAGTTAGCTCATTTTTTGAATCGATTTTTTTTTTTGCGATCTAGACTATAATTGGAATAGATAACTCACCCTATTAAGCAACACATGATAATGGAAAAATTGGGATTTCATGTCGTTTCCAATTCACCAACTTCTCCAACTCAACCTAAAATCACCCATCATCGACCAAATCAAACCCCTCAAACTCCACCATTACCCCAAAGACCATTGGAACAAAATTTCAGAAAACAATTAGTGGTGGACAATGCCCCTGGTAATGACGTTGTGGTGGCAAATTGTGTAGCTGTCAATGCTCAAGATTTCCAAAATGTCCCCGACAGAGCTCCAATTATATTGGATGGAGTCTTTGTATATTCTATAAGTAAAGATGAAAGAATGCGTCCTGGAACAATTGGATTGGCCAGCAATATGAGAACCTGGGGGAAATGGTCTTTGGGACAACCTGTCACTGTTGAGAATTATAATATTTTCCATAATGGTCAACAACAACAATATTTGGGTGCAATTGATTTGGTGATTGATTTTAGAGCTAAGGCAAGAGCCAATTCAAATCCTATTAATCATGATGAATTGGTTAATTTGTTTTTGAAAAACTATGAAAATCAAATCTTGCAACCTACCCAAGTTATTTATATGGAATATAATGGGATTTATTTCCAAATCAAGATCAACAACGTTCAAGTTATTGATGTCAACACCAAAGATCAATTGCCAAGTTTTAAAGATTCGCAGGATGTGAAGACCAAAGGGATTTTGATTAAATCTACCGATGTTTTATTTTACCCATACGAAGGATCAGTTATCAACTTGACCAAACCTAAAACTTTAAAGCAAAGAATGTTTGGTGGTACTACTCCACATAGACCAAGTCGAAGAAAGCAAATCATTAATCCTGATTTTAAATTGGAAGATTTGGGTATTGGTGGGTTAGATGCCGAGTTTCAAGACATTTTCAGACGTGCCTTTAATTCGAGAATTTTACCTCCGGAATTGGCCGAAAAATTGGACTATAAACATTGTAAAGGTTTATTGTTATATGGTCCACCAGGTACGGGTAAGACATTAATTGCCAGAAAATTATCGAAAATGTTGAATGGTAAAGAACCAAAGATTGTCAATGGTCCAGAAATGTTGAGTAAATATGTCGGTGCTTCCGAAGAAAACATTCGTAATTTGTTCAAAGACGCAGAAGCAGAATATAAATTGAAAGGTGAAGATTCTGATTTGCATGTCATTATTTTCGATGAATTGGATTCTGTTTTCAAACAAAGAGGATCAGGAAAATCAGACGGTACTGGAGTTGGAGATAACGTTGTTAATCAATTGTTGTCCAAAATGGATGGTGTTGACCAATTGAACAATATTTTAGTCATTGGTATGACCAATCGTTTGGATTTGATCGATACTGCATTATTGAGACCTGGTAGATTTGAGATCCAAATCGAAATCTCCTTACCTGATGAAAAGGGAAGAAAAGATATCTTTTTAATCCACACCAAGAAATTGAAAGAGAATGGTATTTTAGCATCAGACATTAATTTCGATGAATTAAGTCAGTTGACCAAAAATTTCACCGGTGCTGAAATTGAAGGTTTATGTAATTCAGCCAAATCTTATGCTATTTCTCGTCACACCAAAAAGGGTTCATTGGCACAAATCGATACCGATTCAATTGCCAAAATGAAGATCACCAGAGACGATTTCCTTTTAGCATTGACTGATATCCGTCCTGCCTTTGGTACCGATGAAGAAGATTTATCACAGCAAGCACAACATGGCATTATTCAATTCAACCAAACCATCAAACACATATTTGAAAAGGGACAATCTATTATTGATGTTGTTAAATCAAGTGATAGTGAAACTTTAAGAAGTATATTATTATACGGACCACCAGGTGTTGGTAAAACCGCGATAGCCACGACATTAGCCTTGAATTCGGATTTCCCATTTATTAAAATGTTATCGGCCGAAACCTTGGTTGGAATGGGAGAATTACGTAAGATTCAAGAAATTGATAACGTATTCAGAGACGTTCATAAATCGCCTTTGAATGTTTTGGTGATTGATAAAATTGAGAATATTATAAATTACAATCCAATAGGTCCAAGATTTTCTAATGATATTTTGCAAGTTTTGAATGTTTATTTAACCAAAAAGCCACCAAAGGGAAGAAGATTATTAATTATTGGTACGACTTCACAATATCAAGTTTTCAAACATATGAACTTGGTGGATAGTTTCAACGATGCGATTCCTGTTCCTCCAATCAGACGTGTTGAAGAAGTTGGTAAAGTTATGGACAAATTGGGATTCATGACTGGTGGAGATAGACAAGAAATTTTGAGTCAATTATCTGGGTATGAGATCAATATTGGTGTTAAAGGTTTGATTGATGTTTTGATGGTTAGTAAATACTCTAGAGATTCTGTTGATGAAGTGGTTGCCAATATTGTGGAAAAGATGAATGGATAGTGCGTATACATATAAAGAGAGATAAATGATTTTCAATTTGAGTTTGATGAAACAAACATATTTATAACTGATTCTATTTCCACGTGACACGAACCAGATAAGACTCTATTTTTTTTTTTTCTCTTGACAGATTTGACAACCAAAATTCCCACACGACTAACGACCATGCAATAGAAGAAGTAGAAGCTTTCATTGTTGAGAGCCAAGGACGTCGAAAGTTGGGGTCACAAACAATAACTAGGCAATGTGAATCAAACGGTCATGCTACTAAAACACAATGTGTGAAACACAACGACGTTTAGAATATGGAGAAACACTTCCACTTCCCCCTCTTTCCATGTAATACACACTGAAAGAAAAAAAAATGATTTTTTTTTTTTTTACAACCAAATACCAATACCCCCTTCCCCCAATGTCAAGTTTTTTTTTTAAAAAAAAAAACTTACAACCAATTCAATATCCGTTTTTTTATCTTACTTTTGGTTGTTGAAAGATCAATTGGCTTTTAATTATCAATTCTATTTTCCCGATCTCACCAAATCTAGAAACTAAGATATTATCTAGAACTTCACGTTTGGCTGCAACCACATACACTTCCTAATAATACTAAAAAAAAAAAAAAGAAAATCCCTCCTAAAAAAAAGTATAATCACAACAAGAGCAAGTTTGGTTGACTAAATCTCATAAAACTATAATTTTCTCAATTCCGAAGAAGAGAACAATCACTTGCAGGTTGAAACTATAACAGTGGGTAAGAAATCATCAAGTCATTGACACATAAACTCAGTCATCCACATATCAACCAACCCACTCCACACAGTAATAAATCAAAGATCCATCCATTTTCCTTGTATTTTTTTTCTTTTGACTGTCTTTTCCATCCTATTACTATTATTAATAGTATTATTACACAAACATATCTCACACCACCCCCTAAAACGCCTATCCAAAAATTCTGAACCTTCAAGTCGTATACTAGTACTGCCTTGACCACACGATAACAATCAATTAATGCAAGAAAACGTCGAACCTTCTACAGATCCACCCGCATCATCTTCATTATCAAGTAAATTTGATTTGGACCAGTATTTGATTTGTTCCAACCATCCACTGAGCGAATCGAATCCAACTCACCACCAAGATCAGCCACTAGTTTATCCTTCTATTGTCAACGCCGTTGGACACCCATTTACCTACAACAACAACAATAATAATAATCAACTATTAACTTATTCCAAATATCAAACAAAGTCACAAGGTGTCTTGAGTGGAGGAGGTCCGTTGGATCCAAATATCTTAAATCATTCTTCAAATAACGATTGTTTTGCAAAAGATGTTGCTCAAGTGTCATACTCTCCATCATTTAGTACAACAGTTGCCAGTGCTACTTCGTCATCTGTTGGTCAAGCTGTTAGATCCAATTCAGGATCAACTGCCATGTCTAGTGCTAATACAGGCACGATGACTGCGGCCACATCAAACACATCTTCGGGTAAATCCCAGATCTCGCCACTCATGTTTGAACATTATGACGAAGGGTTGAATAATTTAAGTCATATTCAATATTCCACTTGCCAGGAGCAATCCATGATTTGTTGGTCCTCAGATAAGATTCATTTCTTAGACCCCAACTTGATCCAAGAAGAAGAAGGCGATGACGAAGAACCGGGAAGGGGACGGGATGTTTTTGCAAATAATGATAGTGATCAACTTCATGATTACGGATATGGAAGAAATAGCAATGATTATACTTATAGGTTGATTCCCTTTGGTAGCTCCCCTCCACCTGCACAATTGGCGTCACATCATCTAGTAACTCTTCAGAAGACAAGCAGTGACACCTTGACACAACACGAGTCTGAATCGAGTATGGTCGTTACGGCAAATAATGGGGTAGTAGCAATGGAAGTAAAACAATCTAGTCAATTGCTCGAGTATCATAGTACGAGTAGTAATGTATTTTTGGACTATCTGAAGACTGACGAAGAACTGGAACAGCTTAATGAAATGAAGAATAAACTCGGATTACAACCTGCATTTGAATACAAAGGCGTCCATCCGATTACTCAATTAGAATCCGAGGTGGAACAAAACGAAGAGGATGAGGACGTGGAGGACGAAGATGAAGAAGAGCAGATAGTAAGTTACGACCAACATAAACACACATCGTTACGTTCATCATCTAGAAAAGTATATTTGCAAGACTTACCATCTTCACCTATTGCGACAGCTCAGAAAGCACAAAAACTCCAACAGAACCAACAAAGAGAAGAAATCATTGCAAAGTCAAAAAACAAGGAGCAGGTGTATCATAAATCTCCACCAACATCATTTTGCCTGGAAAAAGATAAAAGGTATAGGAGAAGATTTAAGAAAAGTGGTGAACTTAGAAAAAACGCTCTTATGATATGCCCCGTCACTTTCAAATTCAAAGACCGTAAACATGAATTCAATAAATGCATTCAGAAACTATTTGAAAAAATTGCAGTTCAAAAACGAAAAACACAACCACCACGATCACCACGACCACCACGGCGAGGACGACAGCCACGACAATCACGTCAGCGTTCATCCCTCCCAACAACAAAGATTGCGTTCAATCCTAATGGAGCCACTGAGATTTACGATATTGGACCAAAAATACTACCAGAACCATTTACCGAAGAATTTGAGGAGCTAAAGACAAGCAAATTCTTACCCTTGCCTGTGTTGATGGATGACCCAGAGTTTCAATTGGATCAAGGTCAAACTACAAACTACAATTTGAAAACGGAAAACAAAATTAGATGCCCCAATAGGCCACATAGTCAAGGTGATTTGGGTCCATTTAGAGTTCAAAACTTACATAAATTACCAAAAAGTCCATCATCATCGGTAAAGTCTAAAAAGAATGTCCACTCACGTAAACAAACATCCGTGGACTCTTCGTTCGAAACAACAGCTACCGAGGACACAAATAAAGAAATAGAATTTAAGAATGATAGATATTATTCAAGATTAAATATTTATGAATTATCAAAAATTCTAAACCTACATCAATATTCTATCCATTTAACCAAATTGATTGAATTAAACGTGTTGGAAATATTTGGAAATTATTGTGATTTCCAGTTAGGCTATCAAACTTGGATTAGAGATACCACCAAGGAGAAAAGACAAGAATTGATTCAACGATTACATTCATTTACGGTTGAGTTTTATCCTGAAATCGATCCTTTCAAATTGGAAGTGATTATACGAAGAGGAAGTTATAGCTTGATGCAAACTAGATTACGAAGAGAACGTCGTTTGAAACAAAGATCACGGGATATCGATTGATCCTTTTTCCTTTTTTTTTTGTTCTATTATTAATTGCTTTTTGCTGATTTGTTTTAATTTGTTTTGTAAAATCCATTGTTTTGTTTGCTTGTTCGCTAATGAGTTAATGAAAATGCTGTATCAAATATCAAACTTACGTATTATTCAATGTAACTACTACTGCTACCACTACTAACTAATTATAATAATGATCCCAAAAGAATATACAAAATACCAATTATTCACTCTTGATATCTCTCATATTTCTTCTTTTGTTTACGACTCTCATTCTATTTATCAGCAGGGGAATGCATTATTTGAGTTACAAATTTACCCAGATACCTAGTGATACAAGCCACGGTCAACACATCATTTTTAATACTTGTCGTCATCAAATGATTCAAAATGACATGATTGGGGATTTGTAAATGGTATGATTCTTTACTTGACGCATAATACGAACTATCTGCTCTTCTCAACGGTGGTCTCTTGATTGAACTTGTCGATAAACTAGATGATGAATTGCCACTACTTGTGGTTGAATTTGGAATATTTGTAGGAATGTGGGTATGATTATGTACCGAACCAGAACTTGAACCCGTTGATGATGCTGCTGATGAAATCTTGTTTAATAAAACATTATTCAAATGAGGTGGTAATTGTGGAGGTTCCGGCAATTCATAATTACTTGGTTTCAATTTGAAATAATCATAATTAATAAACATTTCCGGAATTTCTGAAGAATATTCTCGGGTTGGTTCGTTGCTTATTGACGAATTTAAAAATGAATTAGAATTGTTTGATGACAAATCATATGGTTGATATTGTGTGTTTTCATAAGATGTTCCATAAATATCATTTTGTTGTTGATGAGGATTAGGAGGAGGAGGAGCAAGTGGACTTTGGGGAGCGAGAGGTTGCTGTTGAACATGTGTATCTTCAATATACTCAACATGTTCAAATTCCGAACTTGATTCTTTAGAAATCTTATATAACAAGTCGTTCGATTTCTGGTTGATTCTATCAACATCATATTTCCCTGCTGGTCTGGGTGGTATATTTGTTGGATACCCTCCGTCTTGTATTGGTTGTTGTTGTTGTTGTTGATATTGTGGCGCTGCAATGGCAGTTTCATTGTATCGGATAATATTGGCGTCATAATCGGTACTTGCACCAATATGATTTGGTTGATTTAACGAATGGTTGAAAAGATGCGTATCATCAATAACTTCAAACCAGTTGAAGAAAATACCTTCTTGATCAGTTGCGGTTGGTAATTGGTCACTGACCCTGTACTCGTTATTGATAATATACAATAATTTATGTACTCCAAGGGGCAAATCGATCGTGGTGACAAATTCATTAGGATGACTTATGGAAGGATACATCTTGATCACGTCTCTCCAATTGGAAAACGACCCAATGATTGCAATTTTATGAATTGGTTCTTTGGTCACATTAACCCATTTGATTTCAATTGGGATCAAAAGATGCTGTTTCAGACGATGATGTTGATGGTTGTGATGGTGGTGGTTACTATGATGATTGAAATGTGCATTGTTATTATTCATATTATGTTGATGTTCGCTCTTCATCATCTTCGAAGGACGTTGTTGCAAATATTTTTGGTTGTCAAATTTTGGTGACGGAGAATGGACATTTCTTGCAACTGACGCGGCAGACAACATTTTTGTTGCTGGTGGAGGATTAACAATTTCATCCAGCAACTGAGGCGGTCTTTGTGCAGTTATCTTTGTAAAGTCAACCTTAGTTAAATCTGGCGTTGGCGTGTTCGTTCTATCAAGTGGGTTATTCATAATTTCGTCCTCTTGTTCAATACCTTCGATTGCTTCGTTCTTGTGTTCTTGGTTGCCTTCATCATCGTCCTGGAGGAACGGTTCATCAATTTCCATATCATCCGTTACAGATGTTGAATTATTTGTTGTTGGCGTCGTATCACTTGACGACGTATTATCATTCTCAAATCCGTTGTCAGGGATAATATTTCTTTGCACTGCCGTTGACTCAGTGTCCACCAATCCTTCATTCAATTCATTAAACTCATCCTCTATCAAATCATTGGTAAATTGATCTTGATGCAGAACATGTTTCTGTGCTGGTTGTGATTGTGGTGGAAGTTGATTCGAATTGTTTGACTTGTTAACCACTTGGTGTAAGATTAAATCACTGAACTCTTCGTCCAACGAATTCGTATTTTTACCAGCCGAAGATTTTCTCACTCGATTGTCACTAAAGGGGTCTTTGCTCTTGAGATTGTTGTAATTGGCTGAAGCAGTAGACTTTCTAGTGGATTCAGATGCTCGACGGTTCACGCCCGAGCTGGCGGATGTGTCTGTTGAAGTATTGTTACCCATGTTTCTGTTGCAAATCGATCTTTACTGGCGTCTAAATTACCATGAACTCAATGTCAATAATATCTGGGGAATGGGGGAAAAAATTCTGTTGCTAAAATATTCTTCTTTTCTTCTTTCAAAATGGGGAAAAAGAAATTAATATACGTGTTGAATCGTTGAATACATGTACATATATATATATATATATATCGATATATACACACGTTGGGACAAATCAAAATACACCTATGGATATTGTTGGTGGGATACTAAAAAAAAAAAAATTTTATTTTTTTTGTTGATTATTCAAAGAATAGGCTTAATTTGCTTTGTTGGTGGAGGGAGAACAACAATGGGGGAAAGAATAAAGCAAAAAAAAAGGCACCAAAAAAAATTTAGTATTAATGGTATAATACTCCGACTGGATTGTGTGATTAATTAACGGAACAAACGTTTTAAAGTGTTAATGATCTGGAACTCGAATGGAATGTTAGGCTCTTCTGTGTCACGATGTTTTTATTGTCAGGTTTTTCTTTTTTTCTTTTTTTTTTTTGGTACTTGAACGAGTCTCTATGTGTGTGGGATTGGGTTCGTGTGTCTGTGTGTGTGTGTGTGTGTGTGTGTGTGTGTTGAAACATATCTTGCTCCCACCACTTGTTTTTTTCCTTTTGTAATTTTTTGTTACTTTTGCACGCCACATACACACTCCCACACCGTAAAACCTTGTGAAGATGACCCCAAGTAGCTGCTATCTCAGACAAAGAGGGTGTATATGAGAGTGAAAGTGAGGGATCTCTGGTGAATGTGTGAGAGTGTGTGGGTGAGAATCAGTAATAATAACAAGGCAATATAACACAAGAAAAAGACAAGGAAAAACTTAATCACCAATAGAGGGGCATGCAAGTTTGAGATTGAACACAAAGATGAATTTTACAGCAAACATAGTGGTGTGATCAACAGCTCCAGATCTCGTCCATTGTTTCGGCCCAATCTCATTACATGTACGCCATCAATCGCCGTCATTTCCTTCTGCCACATGTTGCAATGTACGAGACAGGAAACGCTGTTGTATATCACGGAGAGAGAGGACATACCACCCAATCGCATTACCCCATGGTATCCGCATGAAAAATTCGGAGAAACTGTAAATATTGGCGATGGTCAGAATTCTGGCTATTTATAGTGTGGTATTTAGGATTAACTGCGCTTCTACTTAAAAAAGTTTAACATAACGCATTGTCGATCGGATGAGAAGGTAATGTGGCATTTCTATTTTTATTTTTGACTTTGCAAGTTTGCCGCAAATTGTAAAGGGATTGTAATGTTGCATGTCGTCATAGCATATTTTTTTTTATTTTTCTCTTCTGGTAAGGTAACGAATGGAGGGGATACCTTGTGAAGGTTAGGCTGCAACTTAACGAATGATAATTTCTTTGTGGCACTCAAGAATGAACTACAAGGGAATCAGTGGCAAAGGTTGGCTCATAGGCACTGTAGAACAACAAGTTGAATATTGTTCTATCATTTGATTTCCCGTTTGATGTTTTTTTTTTGGTACACAATCCTTCAGTTTTGTTCAGGAACTGCATTCCATTTGCTGGAATTCGAGACTTGCATACTCGTGGTATAAATTGCCCCGAGAAATATTCTCAGAGTGGGGAAGACTGTGTCAATAACGTGCACCCATATGGATCAAACATATTTGATTTATTTCTACAGATATAGAAGCGCAAGCGAGCTGTAATAAGAGTGGTGTATAAGGATCCAATATTGTCAATAGCGCTATGATGTACTATTGCAGGTGTGAATATAGTATTATGATGGTATAGACTGTAATTATATAGTAGCAGTTACGACTGTATTGGTATTGTAATGTTATCTCGTATCTCTTAGTACTGTATTGATCATATTAGTTGTATTGTATTATTGTATTGGTTATTCGTATTATTCTCCCAGAATATCCAATAGGAATATCGACTAGTATTTATAGTTATAATACTATTATTATATCTTAAACTGATGTCCCCGCGTAACCTGCTAGACATGTATCTGGGTAGATATACTATAGTGCGTGTAATTAAGCACAAACATCTGAGTTCGATCAATGGATCAAGCATATTCAGAATGCATACTTGTCCCCGTTTCTTTCTTATAACCGGACAGTGGATGATATATAAGTTCTATTCTAATTTTCTTGTTTGATTCTCCAAAAAAAAAAAAATTATTATTATCATCGTACCCTTTTGTACATGCGAACTATGCGGAATGTATACCAAGGTATTTGCCAACACATAATCGCACATCACGCTACGTCAACGGGTCAATTTTATTCACGCCTGGGATTATTATTACCCAACTTTAAATTGAACGTAATAAGAAGCATGTAACAAACTAATAATATTTGTTCATAATATATGAAGCAAGTGAGTCCAAGACATGATACAATTAATACACCCTAGGGTCGGTTTTATTTTGACCAGAAGCTATTATTAAGGAAAACATTTACAAATTTGGCAACGCGGGGACTTCAAATTTTAGATACTGGTATGGTGTTTTAAGTTGCGCAATGGAAGAGGCTAAACTGAACCCTTATGTAATTTCGAATACAGTACTACAAAAACCCCAGCTTATGCTCCACTCTCCAAGCGATTGCAAAAAAGAAAAGAAGACAGCGTATAATTTACGGAGCAAGGCTGCAATGTGACCTTTTTACACTCTGTCATTTCCACATTAACAGAACCCCCGGCAGAAGAAAATAAAGACCAAGATTCTATAAAGTTTCCATTATGAAGATTGGTGCACCACACACGGATACCAAGCAATCGTCCCACTCTTTTTGCTAGCTTGGATTATTATATTCTAAATATTTTTTCTTTGACTCATCTACTCACCTCAGTCCTTCAACCCATCAGTCCGTTTTCGGTTTTTTTTTGCGCAAATCCACGCCCTCCTGTTGCCTCCTCAATATGCAATTTTGTCATTCTATCAAAATTCCCAAGCCTTTCACAAACAACCAAGTGGGGAGTGTGACCAATAGCTTTTCGTTCCTACCTTTGCATAACCTATAATAAATACAAGGTTGGACCCAAAAGTTTGTGTTCTGTTTTTTTTTTTGTTCTTTCACGCCAGGCGTCTCGCTTTTTTTTTTGTCCCATATATTATACAAAGAACAATATAGAGCTTCTTTTTTTTTTTTCCTTTCAGAAGACAAAGAAAAAAGTCACTTCATTACAATTTGTAATATCCACCAATCGTCTCCACAATGAGTGCTGAAAAGATAAATGGCAACAGTACCACCAAGAAACGAAGAAGTACATCGTATGTATCCTCACCTTCAGCATTGTAGAATCAGGTCTTAGCTCGTACGTGTTACTAACAAGGTTGATTGATTTAGATGTAACTTATGTCGAACCATCAAACGAAAATGTGACGGGAATGTCCCCTGTTCAAATTGTGCCAAAAGAAACCAAGAGTGTATATACCCAGATGTCGATAAGAGAAAGAAACGATATTCAATAGAGTACATTTCAAGTTTAGAGTCGTCAAACCAGGCATTTCAGCAACAGTTACATGCAATTCTAGAAGTCAAGGACAATCCATCGCTCTTAAACCTGAGAGTGAATGATATGCTTAACCAGCTTCAACGATCTCCCCCACAAACAGGTGGTCAGTCAGGACGAGCAAGCTCCGTGGAGTCTCCAGAAATATCCAACCATTCACCCGTCAGTGTACCGAGACAATCAAGAGCAAATTCCATGGCCAGCTCATCTTCCACCAGACCCCGGGTTTCTGCAGACCATGTGAATAACTACTATTCAAATTCAAATTCAAATTCACACCCAAATCCAAATCCAAACTCAAACCCAACTCCGAACCCAAATAACAACTCCCAGCCGACATCGCCGTATCCCTTCTCAGGTCAAGTCGAAGGCGGTTTCACGCGTGGCTCACCACAACAGCGCCTGCTACCACAACTGCAACGACTGCCACTGCAACACCAACAACGACAGTCAAAACAAGAACCTCCTCCCGCTCCTCCTCCTCCTCCTCACCCTAGATCTGTAACACAAGCTCCAACTCAACCCGTTCCACCTATAACACAGCCGTTTCAGCGGAACCAAATTTCGCAACAAGTAGTGAACCAGAATCCTTCACAGCAACCTCCGCAGAATGTCCAACAACTGCAACTACTTCAGCGGTACTCGTGTTTTCTGCCCTATTATCCAATTTCATCGTTCGGGTCAAAACCATCAACTCCATTAAACTCGACAAACCTCTTGAATACGAAAACCCCACCTCCTCAATTGCCTGTGCCGATAACAGGGTCCTCCTTACCGACGTTGCTTCCTCAACCTCGACAGGACTTTGATTTCACTCCCAAATTTTATCGAGGCCCAAGCGGAAAATCGAACATGGCATTTGGTGCAACTACAGTATTCGAAGCTGATGAATCCATGGTCATGAATGTGAACCAAATCCAGGAGCGAATGGGCAATCCGACAATAAAATTGGCAAAACTACAGACAATCCCGGCGGCTGACAGAAGCGTATATCCACGACCAGTTAATGGCAATGGCAATGGCAATGGTACCACTAATGGTAACGGAGGAAGCAGAATGAATGGGGTGAAAGAACGATATGAATCAATCCAGTTAATCACGTCTCCGACTGCAAGAAAATATTTTGAATTGGCATTCAAGTATTTTGAACGACCTATCTTGTCTTACTTGGTCAATATACCTAAAACATGCGAATTATACGACGAACTTTGCATGAATAGTGATAACACCTCGAAGATCAATGATATGTTGAACAAATTCCCAACCAATCATTTTATATCAATTGAATTGATTGGTGCCTTACTTGCAGTTGGTGCTTGTTTTACGGGCAGTTTAGACGACACCAGAAAATTCCTAAGCTTCCTGGAACATTACATGTTCACAGATAATAACCGCAGTTTATCATTAAACGAGAGCTCATATCCGAAAGTACAGGCGTTGCTACTTTGTGCTTTGGTGGAGTTGCTTTTGGGAGAATTGACCACGGCTTGGCAAATATCAGGATTTGCTCTTAGAATGGGCTTGGATTTAGGTTTTGATAACTTTATTACAGACGGACCAGATAAGGAAGTCAATGACTTGAAAAGCTTGGTATTCTGGGGGAGCTATATAATTGACAAGTACGCAGGGTTGATATTCGGACGTACTCCCATGTTGTACATGCCTCCTGGAACGTCGATTCTGTTTAATGATACCAGAAATAAGAAACTCCCACATCTATTGCAATTGATCATATTTTCGCAACCCATGATTTCTTCGATTTATCAAAGCCTACCATATAAAGATGCAGAAGATTCTAAGAGAAACTTTCTTCATCGATATAATCAGTTACAAGAGTACAATCAACAATTGGTGGAATGGAGAAGGAACTTACCGGATGAGTTTTATTGGGATACTGAAAGTTTAAAAAAATCAGCTCTGGACATATCTGTTGATCACCTGTTGAAGTTTGCTTACTATTTAGTGTTTTTGATTGTGAACAAGCCGTTTTTGAAGTTGCCAATTGGTTCTGATATACAAGCATTTGGTGAAATCGTTGACGAAGTGGAGATGTTGATTAGATTGACTCCAGATTCTGGTTATTTGGCCAACCTTGTTGTCTATTACGCTGTCATATTGGTCATTGAATCCTTGATTGCTCAAATTTCAAATACGAATGAAGCTACGTTTATACACAGCCTTAAGTTTTTGAATCAGTTACAGTATTTGATTGAAGGAATGAGTAAAACGTTACATCCAGATGTTTATATTATCTCACGAACTGTTCAAAATAAATTCAAAGAGAAATACAATGGGTTGGAAGAGTTGATACAGAAAATGGAAATTGCAATCTATAGAAAACGTCAACGAGAACAGGAGCAGCAACAACAACAGCAACAACAAGATCAATTATCTGATTATCAACAGAAACAACAACAACAACAAGACCAAGAATTGTCTGATGATGAACCCTTTCTCAAGCAAGAGTCAATCCAGCAACCCGTTCCCCAGCAGGCTTCGCAATGCTTTGGATTGGTCGGTAATGATTACATGAATAATTCTGGAAATATGCTGCAAAACGACCAGTTTATCAAAATGGTAGATATTTTATTTGAACCCGGAATGTCAAATGCTCAGACACAAAGTGTTCAACAACGAGGCGAAGTTGAATCGGCCGAACAGCAGGATTATAGTGACCAATCATATGGACAGGAGTCACAACAACAGCAACAGCAACAACTTCAACAACCAATTACTATTGGACAATCACAATTATTGGATCCCACTCTATTCAATTCTATGCAAATGCATGAAAATTTATCCACTTTTAATAGTATTTTTAGTTTTGACACCACGGGTTTTGGTTTATAGATTTGGGCCATACATTTTAGAAGTAATTGTATTATTCATTTAACGTATTCTATCGAAAAATATAAAAGAGCGATTTGTATACCTGTGATAATAAACAACTATATTCATCTTAGAATTATCATTGCAAAGATTATTAAATTTAATATTTATTTAAAAGCTCTACAACTTCGAGTCCTTGAATCTGGGCAATGGGACAGGCTCGTACACCCTGTCAAACAACTTGTCCTCTGGGACATATCTGGTTTGTATGAATTTCGTGTCCACAAACGACTCGTCCAACTGGTCCAACGACGTCACACCCAACAATCTCATGTCCATAATCATCTCGTCTTTCAACAACTGTATAGCCTTGGAAACACCGGCATCTCCGTATGTCGACATAGCATACAAGAACGGTCTACCAATGCCAACACCCTTAGCACCTAGACAGATGGCCTTCAACACATCGGTGGATCTTCTGATACCCCCGTCAACATACACTTCAAAATTATCTGCCAACCCTTTCTCTCTCAACACCGGCATCAACTCGGCCAATACCTCGATCGGTGGTGGCGAGAACTCCAACTGTCTGCCTCCGTGGTTACTCAAAACCACTCCTTGACACCCGTGCTCGGCAGCCAACACAGCATCTTCCACGCGTTGGACACCTTTCAAGATGATTGGCATTTTAGTAACCGACTTGAACCAAGGCAAATCCTTCCAGCTCAAACTGGTGTCGATGAACGACGAAATGGCCCTGGCTGCACCTTGGCTCCTATCGGCCGTCTCGTCATCTCCTTGAACGTGACTCAAGTCGTTGATGCTCTTTGACTTCATGTCCTTCTCTCTTCTTCCCAATTGTGGAGCATCGACGGTGATAAACAACCCCTTGATGCCCCTGGCCTCGGCATGCTGGATGATCTTCTTGGTGATCTCTCTGTCGGCGTTCACATAAAGCTGGAACCATTGAGTTTGTTTGTCGGTGGCTTGATCAACGATCTCGTCAAACGAACACGATGCCAATGTGGGGATCATCTGGATGATGTCCTGTTTGTCTGCACTTCTTGTCAACACCTTCTCTCCGTCAGGATGCCCGAGCTTACCCAATGCAGTTGCAGTGATGTACACGGGGAAGGAGACTTTGGTGCCCAACATGGTGGTGGAAATGTCCACGTCTGTCACATCCACCATCACTTTCGGTTTGAAGAAGATGCGTTGGTAGCTGGCGGTGTTCAAACGGAACGTCGCTTCTCCGTCTGCCAGCGACGAATAGTAGCTCCATCCCACCGGTTCCATGGTGTGTCGAGCAACAAACTCAAAGTCGTACAAGTTGTAGATCTGGGAGAGATCGGGTTTGTTCTTGACGTATTCACGACGTTTGAGTTCCTCTGGTGTTGGTGGGTCGTCATCGTCGTCGTCATATTCTTCATCACCTCCAGCGACTGCAACAGTTGAGACAGGTTCAATTGGTGCCTTGTTGTCCTGTTCATCGTATTCAACATCAAACTCATCCACTGTTTCTTTAGATTTGGTTTCTGCAGGAGGTTGCTCTTTCTTAACAACTGGTTTAGCTTTCTTCTTTTCAACTTCCCCCTTGTGGCAATCAGGTTTCAAGTACTTGGCCAATGTGTCCCCCGGATGGATTGGATCAAATGCCTTGGTGGCATCTTTACCCGCGTATTTCATAATAATGGCCAGTCCTCCTGGGTGTTCGTCAATGAATCCGGAGAGATCGTATGCTTTGTCGTGGATGATCACCCAGCAATCATCTTTCTTGTTGTGTGTGGCTACTTCTGCCAAGGAAAGTGTCATTATATGAGTGAGTGAGTGTGTGTATGGGGAGTTGTGTATGATATGTGAAAGGAAGAAGATGTGGATAAATGGAGGGATGTTTCGTAGAATTGAATATTTATATGGTGGAGGTGTGGTGGGAAATATTATCCTTTTTCAGCAGCCAAAGAAAAAAAAAATATCGCCCAATGATTAGTGTCTGATTAGATAGCAAGTGGTACAAAATCGTAAGTAACCTGGGGCAGCCACAAAAAATCGTGGGGCCAAGACG
>JAKTVH010000416.1:1216-29362 GCA_030557105.1 Candida frijolesensis | reverse complement strand
TATGTGAGGGAAAGTTGAAACGAAAGCGAAAATGAAAAACAAAAAATAATGATAGGAAAACAAGACCAGAAATGTAAGAATAACAAAATTAGGTTCAAGTGGTGTTTTCCATAAGAAGAGGAAAAGAATGAGTTGTTAAATAATTAAGTTACTATTTTTCACACTGATTTGCATACAAAGAAAATTTTTCTTTTGTCTATTGACATTTCTTGGGAGATAAGTACACGACATTTTTGCACACACCTCATCATCTTTGCTTTCTAGTCGATCAGATAACACACCATTCTACAATTTGACACTCAGGAACCTTCGCTTGGGGAACTACTCGATTCTGCTATCTCAATATAAGCCTTTTTTTTTTTTGCAAAGATCAAGAAGGTTCATCGAGTTTACTAACCTACTTCAAAGCTTAATTGGATTTGTTGATAATGTCGTGCATTCTTCAATATTACTGAACACAAAAACACGCTTTGGTTTCCCGCTACGACATACAGACAACTAAAGAACCGTGGTCTGCTTTGCTGTGCTGTGCTTTGTACATCCACATCAACTCCAATTCCACCAGCACAATGAAAGATATGTATCAGTTTTACTCGAGTTGCAGTTCTACCACCATGAAGAGCCAGCTCCTCTTTTGTTGATTCGTGGGCTCTGTAGTTTCGGTTTGCTACACGCGTGAGCAAGTTCGTAATTTCAAATCTTCCCCTATTTTGCAATTTCAGTGAGAACAAACAGATTTTCTCCGCTATTTCATAGTCAAATGATACACACCACTATTGTCCAGGTTACAACTTGTTGCATAAAGTGAGAATACTTACTCGTCACTGCAGTGATCCAAAACCAGAATAGGAAAGTTTGTAAAAACAAATTGCAAAATAGGAGTAATTCTTGAACTAGTACACGACTTGTTTATACCCACACAAGATTGTTGATTCGGCCGTAACATTGCAAGGCTTTAGTATCATCAACCTCCTTAAATTCGCAACTCCGTCTTTGGTACATCTAGAACCAGTATTGGCAGGAAGTACTTAGGAAGCTAAATAACTCGATAGAAACTAAGTGTACAGATCTATGCTTGTCATTTTTAGTTGTTATCGATCTAAGTTGGAATTTAGGATAGTTTGATATATAATAAAATCTCTGGTCTCTAAACTAACTATATAAATTCTTGAGGGAAAAACTATTCTTTAAGTACTATTCAGTAAAATGTCCATTTCCTAATTAGGAAATGTACAACAAAAGGAAAGTCACATGACGAAATGTCATATGTGACCACAATCTAAATTACTTTGTTGATTTTAGTACGAACATTATGAACTTGTCATTCACTGTCCAAAGTAGAATTGTCCAATTTAACCATCTTAAAGGCTATAGGATATTGTAGAGGATTATAAAAATGATTATCCAAGACAAGGTTTATTGTTATCAAAGGTACAAAGAAATTCGTTATTCTCTAGTTTGTGCTATCTCAAACGTAATTTTGCAATAATTTTGGTTCCAAACTGATGTGAAAAAATATCTCTATATTTTGAAACAAGTACACACTGCAACTAAAAAAAAAAAAAAATCTTACAGAATCAACCATCTCGTAAGGATTAAACTGTACAACAACGATCCATCGAATATGACTGATTGGGAGGAATTGAGAACAGATGATGGAGAAATCTATTATTATAATTACAAAACAAACGAGACTAGTTGGACTCTACCCGAAGATGACTCCAAAAAGCAAGACAAATCCGATACGTTGAAAGAAGTAGAACTGGCAACACAACCAACTTCAGACATTGGGAACGATAAAGATACTGAGAAAGATGAAATTAAAGTGGATGATAAAGAAGAAGAGAAGAAGACAGAGGAAAATGTGCCGAGTGTTGTGAAATCGAAATGGCAGGAATATACCACTGATGATGGGAAGAAATATTACTACAATGCATCAACTGGGGAAACCACTTGGGATAAACCAACAGATGAACAAGAAATGAAAGATGTACAAAAAGGAGAAGGGAAGGAAACAACTGTCACTCAAACAGCAGATAACGAGCTTAGTGAATTGGACAAAGAATTGAGCAACAAACCAGTGGTGTCATCATCATCAACTATTGATCAAGATTCCACTATTGATCCAAAAGAAGCATTCAAAAAGATGCTATCCGACAGCAATGTTGACTCTACTTGGTCGTTTCAAAAAGTGATGGAAAATTTCATTGAGAAACCAGAATATTGGGCCATTGGGGATCCAATTCTGAGAAAGAAATGTTACGAAGAGTATTTAGTATCGAAATTCCAGAGTGAATTGTCGAATAAATCATTATTAATGGAGAAACTTCGGAAGAATATTCATGATGAGATCAAGAAATTAGAAAATAAAGGTGAGATCAATTATAATACACGTTGGATCAAGGTACGAAAAATATGGATTGATGAAGATAATCCTATTTTCAAACACTCCATGTTGCTGGACTCAGAATTGGCTGCTATATTTTATGAATACACCGATAATTTGAAACAAACTCGCGATCAAGAAATCCAAGAAAAGAAAACCCATGCATTATCGGAATTGTCGATTTATTTGAAAACAGTGAATTCTGCCTTGGTGGAAAACTCCAAAACCTGGGAAGAATTGTATGAGAATTTACTCAATGATCATAGATTTCAAAGTAATAAGAATTTCCAGAATTTGAATAAATTGGATACTTTGAAACTATACGAGACAGACATTTATCCTAATATAATTGCCGATTTAAAATCTCAAACTGCGAAAATTTCAAAAGCAAATTATAGAAATGACAGAAAGGCTAGGGATAATTATAAGAAATTACTATCTACTTTGAAAATTGATGCTAGCACTCAATTCGAAGACATATTTGATGAAATTGAAAATAATGATTCATTTTTAGAGTTATGTGGTAGACACGGATCCACTCCCTTAGAGTTATTTTGGGATATTGTCGATGAAAAGAGACAAATCTTGAAAGTAAAACAAGATTTAGTAGAATCGGCAATTTTGGAAATCAAGAAACAAGGTGCTTATACCGAAGATATTTGGCAATCAGAGGATGCATTCATTGAAGTATTAAAGGCAAGCAAAGATGATAGACTAGTGGAAATTGATCTTGATAAGGAAAACTCCGAGGAAATATCCATCATTTTTAAACGATTAAAGAAAGAGTTTGAGTTGATGAAACAGAGAGAAGAACTTGAACATGAGAAAGATATTCAAGATAGCATTACCAATTTTGCTCAAACAATATACCATAAGAAACCAGATTTTTGGGAAGGAATTGTCCGTTTAGAAGGTAATAGATACACTGCATCAAGAAGAATCAAATTGGAGGAAGAATACAAGCGCGTACTGGAATTGCCAGAATATAAATCGTTACAGAAATATGAACACGAAAAACCGCCGACTGTGATTACAAAACTAATTGTGGATGCATTTGTCAACGAATGTAACAGACAAAGTTCAAGAAAGAGAATGTCGAGTTTCTCAGAAACTAACCCTGAAAAGAAGGTAAAGCCAAGTGCCAATATATTGAATTATTAATATACGTCTTGTAATTGATAGTCGTGTAGAATTGACAATCGTTGGGTGGGTTTTTGTTCTCACTCACTCACTCACTCCCAGCCTCCATTTTTTTTCCCATTCGCAGTGCTGTAAGATCAAAATTTCTCGTTGAAATAATTCAACCAAAACCTCACCACTGAACCGAGTAAAAGACCGACTAAACCGCAATCAACCAATTTCCCTTTCTCCATTCACCCCATACTCAAAAACTTCAACAATGGTATGTATAACCTCCATTTGATTCTATTCAATCTGTTCAGTTTTTACTAACACCCTCTTAGTCACAATCATTAAAACCATATCTTACAGCTGTCAGAGCCTCCCTCACGGCGGCGATCTGTTTAGAAGATTTCCCATCACAATTGATTGAACGACACAATCGACCAGAAATCGAAGTTGATAATTCGCATAATCCCGAATTGATTTTAAATCCAATGACCATCAGTCGTAATGAAAATGAGAAAATTTTAATTGAACCAAGTATAAATTCAGTTAGAATTTCAATTAAAATCAAACAAGCTGATGAAATTGAAAGTATTTTAGTTCATCAATTCACGAGATTCTTAACTTCTAGAGCTGAAAATTTCTTCATTTTAAGAAGAGTGCCTATAAAGGGATACGATATTTCATTCTTGATTACCAATTTCCATACTGAACAAATGGTTAAGGATAAGTTGGTGGATTTTATCATTGAATTTATGGAAGATGTGGATAAGGAGATTAGTGAAATGAAATTGTTTTTGAATGCTAGAGCTAGAATTGTTGCTGAATCATTCTTGACTCCTTTTGATTAAATTAGAGATGTTATTATACTTGGAAAAATTTTTGAATAATTAGGTTTTTTATTACATACATAGTTATACATTTGTATTTCCACCAAAAATGAAAAGAAAAGAATATAAACAAATGAATAATAAAAGAAGCAAAAGGACGAACAAAAAAAAAAAAAGAAAACGATCAAAATCATTGCATCTATCTCTATTCGTAATTCGTTAACTTTCGTAGGTTTTTTTCCATTAACATTAAATTTATTTCGAGATCTCGGGTGATCTCATGGGACTATTAGGAGTGTTTGAAGATATGCTAGGTTTCTTTTTAGGAGATAACGCTTGGGTTTGCGAAACAGGTGAGTCTTTGGCAGAAACGCCAGGATTGGTATTCACGGGTGGCGTGTACATGTTTTGAGGCGAACTAAGTGGGGATTCTCGTATTGGTGGTGCTCTCATACGTTGCTGAGCATACATTGGGGGTGTAGATTTGGAGAAATTATTTCCTGGTTGTGGGAGTTGTTGTTGAGGATGCTGCGGATGTGGTGAAGAAATGTGTGGCATGTCTTGTACATTTGGCAAAACAATAGGTGTATCAATATTGTCTTGTAGGATGCCTGGAATATTTGACAACACAATATCCAATTGCTCCAATGCTTCTGCAGCTTGTTCAAATCCTTTGGAAGACACTTTCAAGGTCCATCTGTAGGTAAATATTTGCTCACGATAAAATGCAGCTTCTTCCTTTGTTGGTGCAGATATGAATAAAATAGCAGCAAACGTACCAATTAATGTGAAATTTGATGCTGCTGAACAGTGCCAGAAGGAATGGATATGTTCAGGTTTCAAGTCTCTGACAAATTCAATAGAAGCCAATAATCTTGTTTTGGCAGCACTTCGACAAACACTGACCAATTCAGCAGGTGGAGGATTACCAGCTTTTGTTTGTTGATATATGATGGTTGCAATTTTCCTATGCAAAGTCAATTCGGTAGCAAAATATGCCAATTGCAAGTACCCATTAGAACATAATTTTCTTGGCTTCACCGAACTCATCTGAAGCTCCACTGGTAATGCTCTAAACCAATCACGAAGTCTCAATTGTAATGGTTTTGCTAATTTCAAGACCTCACCTATATCAGTGATGGTTGCCATTGCTTTGACCGAATAAAACTCATTCAAAATGTCAGATAATATCTCTGACAAGTCAATCAAATTGAAGAAAATCTTTTTCCCACTATCAATATCCGATGAACCTTCTTTCAAATCACCATCGCCATGTTTTTCAGGAAAATCTTCTTCGTGCAAAGGTAGCACCACCCAATTGTTTTCACTAATATGAGTAGGACGTCCGAGTTTTAAGGAAAGCCATTTGTCTTCCAAATACACTGCCCACGCCAATCGTCTACGTAAGCCACGTTCCCATTTGGGCAATTTCCAAGAACTGCAGTCTAATCCAAGACCCAATTCTTCTGCCAACGCCACCACTTGCGAACACAAGACCCATTCTGAATAGTCTGCTTCGCTCGGCACTTGTGGTGATTGATTTGTGGATTGCTTGACATTGAGGATATGCTTACATTGCAACAACAATAACCCCGCTTGTACTGCACTTAATTTCGGACGTTTCAAAATTTCCAACAAGAAGTTGTTCATTCCAATTTTCAAAATCATCTCCACATTTGGCTTGGGGAATTTATTTAATTGTGGGTCATAATCCCACCATTGGATGGCCAATACATATACTGCTGATAATAATGGCGCGGTAAATTCACGATGGGTGCGGGAATATTTTTCAATAAAGACTTTCTTATGAATAATTGGGTAGGAAGGATGGATAATCCTAAAATACAAGTCCACCAATATTTGGCCATGCGGCGATATGAATTTTTCTATGGTGTCGACATCATTGGACATCGTTTGATATGATTGAGGAGATTGATCGTCTTTTAAAACAAATTGAACATCATCACTGACTTTTCGAAGGGAGATTGAATTACTTAAACTGACTTGTTCTACTTTGCTGGATGGAGCCCCACTGGCATTATGTGAATCGATAATTGAGTTCAATAGATTTCTATCAAAAAGATACGATGTGGGACCCACGTAAAAACTTGAGCGGGGAAATTGTAGGGACAACGTTTTTTTCAACAAGGAGTTATTCATAGTCGAGTATTCTTGTACTGGGGCAACATCTCTGATGGGCACATCTGGCGCTTGTATAGAACCATTAGGTAACAAGTTTGTGTCCATTCTTTCTCTTTTGTTAATTTGATCGTTGCCTTGATCAGCAGCTTTTCGTTTTGGGGCTTGCGAAGTGTAAGTACACGTCAATTGCTTCGCTTCACATTGAACACAGTTATCAGTGTTGGGCACTATTACACACTTTGTTTTTCTCCTACGACATTGGTCACATGGCCGTCTATGCTTCGTTGACTTGGCTGCTTGTGGCGTTTGCGGAAGTAATGATGAAGATGATGCTGTAGTTGAAGGGTCAGGCAATGGTGCGGCCATGGGTTGGTTGACCGAATGCGTCAGATTCGGAGTACCCAGATGAACATTTTGTTGGTACTGGATGCTTTGAATAATAGAAGGAGAGCTGTTATTGGTGGCATTGTGCATATTATGATTGTTGGTGGGGATATTCGGTAAGTCCAAATTGAATAAATAGTCTGCAGTATGGGCATCCAACAATTGTGGAGCCCATTGGTTTTCCAAATAGTTCGGAGATTGATGTCCTACGTCATGTTGGTATTGGGTAGCAGACTGAGATAGGCCCCTGTAGTCATTCCCATTGTTACTAGCATTGGTGTCACTGCCATTATTATGAATATCACTCGCCGGAGATCTCCCAGTGGGGTTTAACCCTTGGGTATTTTGAGCCTTATCAGTGTCATTCTGCGAATTACCATAGCGTAGACCATGCAGACCAGAGTTTTGATCGTTATTGCCATTCATGTTGGTGGTGAATGTAGTGTGGTGTAGGGTCCTTGGGTGTGGAGACGATGTACAGGGGTAAGAAACAAGAATGTGGGAAAAAGGGGAAAAAGAGTTAATGAACTTATCGAAAATAAAGATTTTTCTGTTGTTATACTTTGAATTTTTTTTTTTTTTTTTTTTTTTTCTTGAGGGATTTCAGGACTCATTTGACACAGGTACACGCACCCACCAAAAAAAAAAATAAAAATTAAATCACCACTCCTGCAACACATACAGAACTAAGTTCCACCAGTCGTCCAAAACAAGATAACGCAACAACAGTCTACCATCACCACCATCATCACAAGACACGTCGATTCATCACCAATAAATGCATCCATCTTTGGACTATGACTCCTTCTAAATTCACTAACCAACCATACAAGAACGGGTCCAAATCGTACAGGGGTCCCAATCCTTCCTACAATCGCAACCCTGCAAATGCATCATCACGTCCAAATTATAGTCGACCACGGTCCCAGAACAACATCAACAATGGGTACAACAATGGGTTCAATAAGAAAAACAATTCCTTCTATAACAAAAATTATCACCCCAGTAACAACTACAGCCAAAACTCATCGTCAAACTATAACAAGAGATACAACAAGAACAATAACAATGGAGCATACGATACTAATGGTCGAAGTAGTCATTACAAAATCGACCACGGAAAAGGGAATGGAAGTCATTATGTCCACGGAGATGATGAAGACGGGGAATACGATCCTACAAAAGCAACTCCTCTAATTCCTAGAAATAGAAACGTAGGTGTCTCAGATAATTCAGTTGAATTTCTTCCTCCTGAAGAACAAGAGCCAGATATCCCACGAGGAATTCATATATTCCCATTTGGTATACTAAAATTTTTGAATATGAACCTAGAAAGATACAAATATCATGCCGTACAAGACTCGACAGAAGTTGATCACAAGAAAATCGAAACACGAATCAAGGATGGGTTGGAAGATACATTTATTGCAGTAACTAGGGCGATATTGATTAATTTTCCGGATATTAAAGCTAAAGATTTTGATATGACGAAATTGAAAAAATATGGCGAGAAAGTAGCCAAGGAGGAATACGTGCCCTTAGAAGATCATTATGCGAATTTTGCAAAACTAGAATATATGGTTCAGAAAATAAAAGAAGCGTATCAATTCAAGGAGAATTTACAATATGAGGGTATTTCAGCTAGTGATTATGATGAAGAAGTAAAAAAAATGAAAGAGCTAAATCCTGATTTGGACGAGCCACTTGGTGATGAAGATATGCCAGATTTTGACAATATTCTCTTTGTTGATAACGATGATAAAGAGAACGGTGGTGCCAATGATGAAATTGACGACCTTCCTGACTTTGAAAATATTGATAATCTACTGGATGATGCTGAACCCAAAAATGGCAATGAAGACGACATGGACGTCGATCTCCCCGATTTTGAAGATATTGATGAAAACGATAACAATAACGTAGGTGAATTATTTGTCAACTCACAATCATCAATGGACGCTCACGGTGAACACCAACCTGAGTCTCGACCTGAGTCTGAATCGACATCAAAACGACCACTGGCACCATCAAGACTACGAACTGTTTCAACCCCATCAATTAAACAATTACCAAGTAATTCGTCACATCCTATACCAACAGGTCCACGGAATCAACCACGAAGTAATTCCACTTCACAAATTCATCAGCAAACCACCACCACCACTACCACCACAATTGATTCCTCAACAAAACTCAATAATCATATTCCCAAGGTAATCAACAATAACAACCGATCTCGTCCTGCATTTCAAGAACCTGAATTCCCTGGTCGTCGTCGTCCTTCTTTTACGTCGTCTCCTACTTCGTCATTCAATAACCAAAGACCTACCAGACCCATATCTGAACGTGAACAGGGATTGATCGATGAGAGAGCACGACAGAGAAAGAAACAAGATATTGAAAAATTAAATGCTAGTTTTAAACATAATCCTTCTGATCATGATCCAGACAATTTTAGTCATGTGACTGCTGCTACACAAGTGAAATTATCTTCGTTGATGCTGAAAATTAAAAGTTCGGATCCATTTGAATCAGTATTGACCTATAGCAATAAATCTAATTCTAAGTTTGATGAATGTGTTAAAGTAACTAGAACGACTTTGACATTGAAAGAAAAATACACCAACAGAATTAGAGATTTATGTATGTAGAATGAAAGAAATTTATAGTTCTCTGTAGTTATTTATTGTAAATTATGTATATTATGTATTTTATTTATTTTGCAATTGAATTATCAATTTTAACGATCTAGTCTACAATACTTCACAGATGCTCTTAACTTAGTGACTGTTTCATTTTTATATACACATATATAGAAAAGGAACAAAGCTACATACTAAAAGAAAAGAAAAATTTACTTTCTACTAGTTTCTTAGATAAGATTTTGAGATTCTTTAGGAATTATGATTTTTTGTGTTCGGCGATTTGGTGGTTGCGGTGATACAGTACGTTCTTTAGTTTCTGAACCAACTTCGCTCTCTTCTTGTTGATCTTCTGCTTCATTTTCTTCTTGATCGGTGATTTCAAAAATCATATCTTCATTATCTTCATTATCTTCATTATCTTCATTATCTTCTTCTTCTTTCTTTGATGACGATGATTCCCTGGTATCTTTGTTCGTTTTTTCACGATGTTCAGGTGAAAACTTTTTAACTTCTTCCTCGTCTTCGTCTTCGTCTTCATCGTCCTCGTCCTCGTCCTCGTCCTCGTCATCATCGTCATCATCGTCATCGTCATCGTCATCGTCATCGTCATCATCATCCTCTGCATCACCTTCGTCATCCTCACTATTTCTCTCTTCATCTTCATCATCATCTTCCTCATCTTCTTCATTCAATCTTTCTTCTTCATCCAACAACTTCTTTTGTTCAGCTTTTATAGCGTTGATCTTTCTTCTGACTATATCCACAATATCAGCCCATTCTCTCATTCCACCCATTCCTATATCTCCACACACCAATACTTTTTCAACTGGCTTTAACACTTCAATACCAAAATCTGGAGATTGAATCAAAGCTAGTTGTTTTGCAGTTAAAGGATGGGTATACATGAATGTATTCATGGCAGGAGCAACTATGAGTGGTTTCTTAACTTGTTGCGAAGTTGATGGAGACCATGATCTTACTATATTGGTCAATAAATTATCAGAAATACCATTGGAGATTTTAGCTAGACTGTTAGCAGACAATGGAGCTATCAACATGAGGTCAGCCCATCTTCTCAATTCGTTATGAAGAATTAATTTGTCATAGGGATTCTTAGGTTTCTTGTTGACAATGCTTAAATTATCTCCACCAGCAGGATCAGTTGTACAAACGGTAGTCGAAGAAGTAAAATAATCAGTAAAGTTTGCCCATTCATCTTCATCACGCCAAATTTTAACGTCATTATGGATTTTACAACCACGAAGGAAATGACTGGCACTTTTGGTTACCACCAATTGAATAGAAATTTTGGAAGTGCCAAACAACTGAAACAATTTATCGATAATCAAAGGAACTTTAATAGTAGCAACTGAACCAGTACAAGCCAATAAGATATGAAATTTACCATCATCCTCTCTTGACAAAAATTGCTGAAATGGAACAGGAGGACCGATTGGAGATGACACAATTGTTTTGTTGGACTTTTTAATGGAGCTTCTACGCGATGAACTATTGCTGCCTGGACCATTGATAGTAATTGGCATAGTTGGAGCAGTAACGTTTGATGTTGCTGGGATGTTCGTGTTGGTTAAGTTGTTTTTCGTGACACTTGTGACATTCTGTTGTGGTTGTTGACTTTGCTGTGGTTGTGGCTGTGATTGTTGTTGCAGTTGTTGTGGGGATGGCGAGCTGAAAGCAGGACTACTCGTTCCACGAGTAAATGGAGGTGGACTTGGGGAGTTAAGTCTTTTGATTGGATCGTTGTTATAGTCAAACTTAAACCCATGATCGATTCCTTCTGGAGTAGTAGGCGAGGAAAGGTCTTCTTTGAACGCGTGAATATGTGGGTCGGTATTAACTTTTCCGTGTGTGTGGTTGGTCATGAAGGACAATACGTCATTATACACATTATTGTTGGTATTAGTATTATTATTCGTAGCATTTGTACTAGTATTATTAATATTATTATTGATATTGTTTGAGCTATTGGCGTTGATATTAGTGAATGTAGTTTTGGAAGCGGAAGCATTAGTTGGGGATCCAATACGTTTTCTATTAATTGATGATTGTCTGGAAGGTAAATTTGAACCTGGTTGTCTTTGCTGCTGCTGTTGTTGTTGCAACTGTGGGTGGCCATCCTGTTGGATGCTAGCAGACGAAGGCTGGGCCGAAATTGTGAACCTACGTGATTTCTCCTGAATGTCCACATCAGAGAAGGAAACACTCTGGTTTCTAATGGGTAAATTTGCAGTGCCACTGATATTGGTAGAGGATTGGGGTGGGGTAATTTGGGAAATGGGTGACGTAATACTATTATTTAGAATTTTTGCAGGCGCACCAGTACCACCACTATTGTTAGTTGATATTGCTGTTGATGTTGAGGATTTGATCAAAGTTGGTTTCTTGGGATTCGAGGAAGTTTGATTGGTTGGAACAGCGGAGGTGTCGACAGTCAAAGGTTTTGACTTGACAGACTGGGGTTTTACGTCTGCACTGTCTTGGAGGATGGATGGAGTAGGAGGTGGAGGTGGTTGTAAAATGGATGATTCTGGTCTGGGTGGTGGAACTGAAGACAGTTGATTTTGATCTGATGAATCTCGGGACATCACCGTGAATAAAAGGGGACGCAGGTACAGGGAATGTTAAAAAAAAGGGCCAGGTGAAATAGTAAGATAGGAATGTAGTGGTAGTGAAGTGATAATAGATTATACCAGAAGCAGAAAAATTTAAAGAGACAGAATAAAATTCTGTTTCTGTTTCGTGAGTGAGAGAAAATGAGAGAAAGTATGTGAAAAAAAAAAAATTTTGATTTCCTTGGTAAAAGTAAGATTTAGTATTATTACAAAAGAAAAGAATAGAAAAACAGTGAGGGAATTTTTTTTTCTTCTCTCTCTCTCTCACTCTCTTTATTTCTCTTACAATACAATACCCTACGTAATTAATCTATCAAGCAATGTTTAAATATAAATTGTTTTGATTTGATGTATTTTTAGTCTTACTTTTGATATGTTCAAATTACCCCCCTTCCCCCCTCCATTAGTAAATTACTTCTATTTCCATTTCTATTTCATGTTTGATTGTTTCTTTGCCTCAGGCTTAGTCTATATTTACAATTAAAATAGAAGCGGAAATAGAAGCGGAGATGGTGACAGTGGCTGTTAACCATTTCCAATGACCACTACTATGCTACTATACGACCAGAGTAGTGTTTTTTTTATGTAGGTGTTTATTTTGGCTTAGCTTCAACAGAGTTACAGAAACAGAAAGAGAGAGAAAGATAGCCATCCATACATACTTTCAAGCTAACCAACCAGAAGTATTAGTTGTCAAAGAAAGGGCACATGTACACGAATAGAGTTGGCTATTACCACCATTAGGAAACTCCAAGTTAACCAGGTGCACATACAATACAACAAGACACAATAGCTTTACCTTCTTTATTTTTATTTCCTCGGTATCTCACACTACACTATTTTATACCCAGGGCTAATCGAATTACTTACCCACTACTGCAAGACTATTCTTACAAGTGTACCTACAAACATATAAACACAATAGATAATCCCTAAATTCACTTAATAACCCATTTTTCAATGTTTCCTAACCACCCAAATCTTGCATAACAAATGATACTCCTGTCTACTTACAGATGCACCTTTACCATCAATACTATCAAATGAGTCACGTCATGTCCTAACATCTTCTTCTCTTTCTCTCTCTATCACCCTTTGGCTTTATATTTAAGAGGTGTGACCAAGTAAGCATAGAAACAATGGAAATACAATTCCACCAATTGATCAATTGTCAATTGTAATCGCCGATGTAACAGGATGGTAGCCTGTCGGGATCAACGTATGGTTAGTTAGTAAATTGTGCATAATGCAAATCAAACAATCGGATTTAAACAAACATTTACATCAGTCACGTGAGATAAGACATTGGTAATCAAAACGACATTTATTTTCAAGCGACATTCTACCTTACACGCTATGTGTTGTCATTTTAAAATGCTTACCAAAAATTTTCGCCAGAATTTCACCAGCAAAACATTTACAACCACCATCTCCACTCAATTGCAACACAATCAATAGGGATTTTCAATTATGAATCTTCGTCAACAACTTCAACAATTCTTAACTTTAGCATATGTTTTCTCGCTGGCTTTCATGTTATGGAAAACCTTATCAGTAATAGCCAATTCCCATTCCCCCATTGTGGTGGTGTTATCAGGATCCATGGAGCCTGCATTCCAAAGAGGTGACATATTATTCTTATGGAATCGTCAAGAAGAACAAAAAGTAGGCGATGTTGTGGTGTATGAAATTGAAGGAAAATCAATTCCTATAGTTCACAGAGTATTAAGAGAACATCATAATAAGGAAAAACAATTGTTGTTAACTAAGGGAGATAATAATGCTGTGGATGATTTATCATTATATGCTAAGAAGCAACAATATTTGAATTCTAAGGAAGACTTGGTGGGGACCGTGAAGGGATACTTGCCATTTGTTGGATATGTAACTATTTTGATTAGTGAGAATATTTATTTCAAGTATGGTATGTTGGGATTATTAGGGTTATCGGCATTGTTTTCCAATGAATAAACAGAAGCATAAGAATAGAAATTGAAATATACAAATTTACTACTATTATTATTAACTAGTGCTCCCGAAGTGTTCAAATTATTTGTAGAGAGAAATGTCCACAGCAAGGCGAACAAACTTATTTATACTTACACGCACTAAATGCTCCATATCAAGTGATCAAATAATTTTATACGCAAAAGTGTATGATATTTGGTGTGAACAATTCGTATGTTGTGGCATGACCATATTTCATCCGTGTGTTGATAAAGACAAAGTGGGGTATTGATGGTTGTCAGTGGGTGGCTCCTCATCTGGTTCCCCCACACAGGGAGACAACACGCTTTAATCAAATATTTAAGAGAATGGGGTTTCCCAGCTTCATGGTTACATTACAAAGGATATACCCTATAAAGGATATACTGATTGTAACGAAGAATTAAACACCGGTATTCAAACGGTGGGCTGAAGGCGACTTGGGTATAATGAAGATGGTTATGGTACTAATAGAAAAATATGGAAAATGTCAGTTCTTCACACACCAAGAAGATCAACAATGCTAGCAGTCACTACCCTTCATATGAGCCAATATATGCTAGTCCCATTACTACTGTACCTTGAGTTTTATCGTGACTGTATCTTGATGCGAGAGAAATTGTTGACTCCATGGCATTACTTTTCGTGTTATTGATATAAGGTTGAACTCCCAAATCTAATGAATAATCATGTGGTACGAAATAGCCATACTTCCAATTTTCATAGTCTTCACAAGCAACACTTGTTCCCAAATCAGTATATGAAATCCGTCCAATTTCATTTCAATCATTATCACTGTTGTTCTACTAATCTTATAAGTCATGAGTCATCTCCTCTCCCTCTCCCCCCAATTGGCAACTTTCGTGAGTCTCCAGCATATCAATTATAGACTCCTTGCTCTCAACCACTGCTACATTTCCAAAAGGAGAAACTATATGGAATGTATACACAATTGCTCGATGTAATTATTAATTTTTCCAACATTCCAAATTTTATTTCTATAAATTTGTGACTGACTATCGATGAGGCTCTCAAACTCATCATAACCAAGCAATCCCCATGGAGTCTAAAAAAAACTAGTACCATTCAGTAGTATTGCATCAGTTGCTAATTGCTCGCTGGGATATACGCTATTTGATCCAGTATCATATGTCCAACTACTTACAGCTGCACTACCAGAAATAAAAAGTCAGAATGGCCCATACAGCAGCATCTTTGACACAAGTAGCCAATCCAACAAATGTGACTAATTCACCTATTCAAGACCTCCAAACCAAAGCAAATGCCTGTGCAAATGTAATTGCACGGTAATTTTCACCTGTTTAACCTGTAACAATCGGTATTTCTACTGTCGCTGGGGTTCAACTAGCTACGATGACGTGCCTCCCCAATTAGCACGATTTAAAATTTTGATTGGAGCCGTTATTGAATAACCAGGATCAAAAAAAAAAAAAATGGAATAAGATATGCAACGCTATAGGATATTACTGTTTGATAATCCGAGTAAGTTTTAAATCAATCCCCCTATCAAAAACAAAAGCCAAATTGATGGAATCAAATATGTTAACAATTTGGTTTTTTTTTGTCACGATGTATTCCAGAGCTTGATAATCCGTGGTACATTCTAGGAAATGAAACTTAAATTGGAATGTTAATAGTTAGTTATACAACCGAAACTAAAAACCATAACATAGAAATTGATATAATTCAATTACCATTTATATTTATATAAGTATTAGTTATTGATGTACAGCTAATGATAGTAGCTCGTTTATAGTTAGCATATCAAATATAAGAAATAGAAAAACTTCAGCGAATTAATTAACAGTACTTGTACATTCCTCAATTAACTAAATAATAGTTTCCATAACGCACGGGCATTATTCTCCCTAGTTAGGAAATTTCTGTTTGCTTTATTTGTAATCAATTATAACATTAAGTTAATTTGTATTAACTATTACTATTTTGCAAATGCAATACGAGTCCAATTTAGAATACAAAACAGCTACGATACGACTCCACGCTTAGAGTGAGAGAAACCATTAACAAGGAAATTCTCATTGGTGGTAACATGAAGTGGAAGATCTATAGTATTTGAAGATCTTGCATTTAAATAACAAGCTATTATCTTCTCTTCTCTTCTTTTTATTGATTGTTTAAATACAAAGAATCTACAATTTACAAAAGAGTATCTCTCACATTTATAAAGTGGTTACTACTAGAGAGAGAGAGAGAAGGAAGGGAAATGTCGTAATACGAGAAACTTGTTGTAATTGTGTTCACTATACCGGTGGTATTTTTTAGCACTTGACTTCACCATGACAGGTATGGCTGGACCAAACATCGGAATTGGAATTCGAAGAAAAGTTATCCAAACGTGAGGTCAAACGCATCCCAAATACATCAAACAGAAAAGAATTAAAAGTTAAGCCCGATACTAAATATTTTGCGACATACGAATACTTTTGATCAACTGGTTAGAAAGAACAAAAAGGTAAGGAGACTTGTTGATTGTGATTAAAAAATGCATGTATTTTAGTTTATATTCTATGGAGCTGGTATTTCACTAAGTAAGAATTCAACGATAATTTTCCGTAAATTAGTTCTTCTAATAGGTTTGGCAAGGAACCCACTCATACCACAATTCAAACATTCTTTAACATTACTTTCATCAGCAAATGCAGTAAGGGCAATGATGGGCTTGGTATATTGTAAATTATTTCTAATGGTTTTGGTGGCAATCAACCCATCAACTTTAGGCATTTGAACATCCATAAAGATTAAATCAAAAGGTTCGTTTGCCTCCATTGATTCCCTGGTGAAATCAATTGCTTCTGCTCCATTGCATGCCATTTTCAAATTGCTAAGTCCTTCTAATTTCAACATTCTCTTGATAACTTCTTGATTAACCAAATTATCTTCCGCCACCAAGATCTTCAAATGCGATAAATCATCAAGTATAGTATTATGATCATTGGAACTTCCTTCTTTCTTTTCCGTGGATGACGTGGGACTACTACTGTTGTTGTTGTTGTTTTTGGAATTGGCAGTACCTGTAGATCCACGCGTATACAACAGTGGCTTGTCAATATCAAGCTTGTTCTTGTGAGTATCAGCACCGATCGATGATGCTGAAGCGGAAGCCGACGAAGAAGACAAGATCTCTCCTTTTTTCGATTTGGAATGTCCTTCATGTTTATTATCAGATGAATCTGAATCACCATTTGCTGAATCAGACAGTGGGAAAAATTGTTGAGGCAAAGATTCCGAAGATGAAGACCTTGGTTCTGCTGAGTCACTCGATGGGTTTTCATCACCAACTTCCACAGGGTGATCATCAAAGGCAACTTTTCTATTAACTCTTGACGATGGATTGAATTCATCCTCACAGAAACTTGGCAAATCTTCCGGTGGAATCATGATTTCACCCGTTTGTGGTAATGGCAAAGTCAATGTAAATGTAGAACCTTTCCCAATGGTGGACTTCAACGTTAATGTTCCTTTCATCATGTGGGCCAATTGTCGACAAATACTTAATCCTAACCCAGTACCACCATAACTTCTTGAAAGTGTTTGGTCTCCTTGCACAAATGGTTCGAAAACTTTATCTTGCATGGCAGGTTCAATACCTGGACCAGTATCCGTGACTTCTATTTGAATCCCCCAAACTTTTGGTTGATACATGTTTCTAATTCTATAAGTTTTATTATTCTTAATCACCTCGTTGTTAGACATATTCGAGTCATATTGTGGCTTTTTATCAAATGTAGGATATGATTTGAAATCCTTTGCCAGTGGCATCATATTATAACGTGGACGAGGTAATGCCACTGTAGTAGAGTCATTGGAAATCGTTGTTGAATTTGAACCTCCTTTTTCATCACTGGTATTACCATCATCACTAAGTTTTTCAAGTTTCTCTTCTTCTATTGATGGTGCTGGAGTGGTATCTACTGGCAACGATGGTAATGGTTTTGCCTTAAATTGGGATTCAAATATTTTGTTCTCATATTGTGAAGTCGACAAGGTCACAATACTTATGTTGTCATCATCATGATTGTTGGCTGACGACAAATACTTATCCACATCTTTTTCCAAATCACTTGGTTCCTCTTCTATGTTGGTTATTTTTCTGGAACTAAAATAGTCTTTCTTTCTATTGTCTGATTGCAGTGTATTGGAACCCGGTAGTGGCGGTAGTGGTGAGTTTTTATTATTATTATTATTAGTATTGTTATTGTTTTGTCTTGATTTAGGTCCTCCTTTTGGCTTTGCAGGTGGTTTAGGTGGTGTCGCAGAAGGTTCATTAACAATGTAAACTTTCTTGAATTCCACTTCTTGTGATCTTTTGAGATCGTATTCTCCTAGTAATTTGAACGATACCCCAACAGATCCGTCAACAGGGGTAAATTTTAAAGAATTTGAAACCAAATTCATGACAATCTGAATAATTCTATTTGAGTCTCCATATAAGATTAATTTTCTGAAACTGTTTGGTTTGACTAAAATCTTGAAATTAACTCTTTGATCATGGGCCAATTTATTGAAAATAGATTGTACTTGATACACAATTTCCAATATTTGAAAATTCGATTTTTCCAATTTCGACCTATTCAATGTATTTTTAGAATATGTCAATAGTTCAGTCAAAATATGCAACAATAATTCCCCTGAACGATGAATCAACTTCAAAGAATCATGTATTCTATCGGAATCGTCTTCTTCCATGGCAATCGAAGTCATACCCAAGATACCATTCAAGGGCGTACGCAATTCATGTGAAATATTGGCAATGAAAACAGTTTTGGCCTCATTAGCCGATTCGGCCTCAATCTTAGAAGCTTCTAATTCTTTGGTTCTCGATTTGACACGATCTTCTAAATGAGTATATTGTTTATCTAGTTCTTCTGTCATGATATTGAAAGCCTCGGATAATTCTGTTAATTCATCTTTGAAGAATTTCTTCGACAGAGGTATTCTAGCTGGAAGTCTTATACCAGTTGAATAACTCGATGCATTGGAGGATGAATGTATACTGTTTCGTTTGCCATTGTCTATTAGTAGTAGTGGTTGATCTGCGCCATCTGGCTGCGGCTGGGCACTGTTTGTGGTATTTAGTTTTTCCTTTTTATATTGTGTGATTGCTTCTGTTGCTTCTTTCAATTTGGTGATTGGTCGTATAAACCACACTGCTAATGGGAAAGTTATTAAACACATGAAAACCCCAATACCAATGACCACCCCAATAATGATCTTTCGTAGTTTGTTGGATGGCCCATCAAATACAGATTGGATTTGCATAACCACAATAGCCCAATTTAAATTGTCTTGTACGGTGATTCTAGAATACCCAATGGATACTTTTTTCCCTGAATATGATCTCACATTAGTGGCTGTGCCTGAGTTTGAAGATAATGCGGTACTCAGTGATGATGACGAATTAATGTTGTAAATGACTCCTGGAGTGACCACAGAGTCTTCCACTGGGAATACCATTGTAAATCCTATCACTTCTTCTCCTGCAGTTTGCATGTTTGTCAGTAGATTATCCACTCCATTTATTGGATCCCCATAAACAGGCAGGATGGCATATGTTTGATAATCTTCTTGACTGGTGGAGTTTAATGCTTCACGAATGGACTCAGCAGATGCCACTATGGTAAGGTAGCCTGATATTGAAGGTTCATTAAGGATGATGGAACTGTTGGATAGTACCGGTAGGGTGATCCCCATAAAGTATGTACTGAAAATGTTTTGTGAATCATTGGCAATGGGTCCTGTGAAATATACCCCACTAGAATTATCCAAAACAGAAGGCAATGATGCGTTTTGTATTAGAGGGAATAACACATCCAGGGCAGATTCAGATAACAAGGATCCATTGTTGTATGCTTGGGCCACAACTTGTAGGTCCAAATTGTATAATCTGGCTGCGACAAATGAATCAGTGGAGATAACAAACTGCTGTAGGGAGTCTTGGGCATCTTGGAAAACCGATACTGAGTTATTTCCTGCTCTATAGTTTGACAACGGAACTGTAACTGCGTCGATCTCTGCCACGGTGATGACCTGGTATGCGATATATTGAATGGCCTGTTGGACTTGAGTTCTTTTCAACTGGGAGATCACTAATAGTCTTTCAGATCGTAGGCTACGCAAGTTTTCACTGAAATATACCCCTGTGACTATCCCTAGAATTAACAAAGAAAATAGCGATGCAAAACAAACAAGTACGATTAGCTGGGGACGAATCCCAATCTTAATACGCCTCATTTCCTTGGTAAATATAAAAATGATATGGTTGTTTTGTATTGTATTATATTATATCTTTAGTTTTTTGAAAGTGCAAGGTCCTCATATATTCCTGAAAATGTGATGTGGTGAGGTAGCCAGAATGAAGGCTGAGTTGATATAGTAACAGTTGGTTGTTGAAGTAGTTGTAGTTGTTGTGATTTAATGCAACAGTATTTTCTGTGTGAATGTAATTTCACTATTATTTTTTTTTTTCTTTTCTGGTTTCGCTTGACTCCTTTTCTTATTCCACAAAATTCAGAAAATTTTTTAATTTTTTTTTTTTTCTACAAAAGTTTCTTGGTGTAGTAAGTTTCCTACTGTCCATAACTCCGATATGAACGTGTTACCCTTATGGTGGTGTTAAGTATGTAAGTAGATGCGTTCGCGAAGAGAATGAACAGGGAGATCTGGAGATATGTAGGAATCTGTGTGTGTAGAAGGGAAGAGGAAGGTAGTAGAGGAGGGGGGTGGAAACGGGGGGTCGGACAGGTGTTGGGTCGTGTCTCTGGTACTGTGTGGTACTATTCTACCACGGGAGGAAGACCGAAGAAGAAAGAAAGAAAGATCTGTGGACATATAAATGAATTATTAATAGACAAAGTAAAAATACACTAAGTGGTCTTATTAGTTAATTGATCGTGCATGATGATCAAACAATGACATCATATAAAGTTTAAATTCTTTTGTTTTCTATTGTTACAAACATGCAGTAAGAACCAAATTTTTCGCTTCTTCCCGTTCTTTCCTCTTGTACCATCATGACGCGAAGACGATCGTAATCTTGCTCATTACTTTTCCTTTTTTGGGGTTTTCTTCAATCTTCAACAACGGTTCTGCCACTTCGATAAGGCTATGCTTTCTCTATGACAAGAATCATACTTATACCCAGTAATCTACCACAAGAGTTCCCCGATGTTTCCATATCCAATCCACAAAGAATACGTATCTTAGCACAAGTAAAACAGTACAACCATCATGAATCAACTATAACCATTGATAAAGTCCCCTCAATTGCTTCCCCACCTTCTACTACTCCAGTTGTCATCAATATATTCGATATAGTAGCACATTGTTCAATAGGGGTTTTAACTCCAGGAGCAGTAGTCAATATAGATGGATTCTATGATGGATCCAGCATTACTCCAGTGGAGATATATGAAGTTAATGGGGTAAATTTCACAGTAGATAATCTTACAATGATTGAGGAAATGAGTAAATCGGTTGGGAGATTTGATTAGGAATGGGGGGGGGAGGGAAATTGTTCACCAACAATGTTTGAATAACTTAGAATATAGACGCGTTTGGTGTTGGTAAACTACCGTGGGGAATGTTCTAGTGGTACATTCCGCCGAGTATTCAAGAGTCAAGAATTTCAAAGATTGGTTAGTCGAAAAGTGTTATTCATCTCCCAAACAAATGCAGAGCTTATATTGTTTAATAAAACATTGTTCCATCATTTCCTTATATTCTGTATTTCAACGTTTTCTCTAAACCCTTGCTGTCTAAATTTCTCTTTTGGGAGAAAAATTACACGATAAAAACAATAGCCCTCAAGGACTTTGGACCATACAAAGAAAAAAAAAAAAAAAAAAAATTCAGGACACGAAACAATTACTGTTAGTATCACTACGATAAACAACAGAAACCCTATCAAATACAGAAGCCACCACTACATGTCTACTTTCATAACTATTCTAGATGAAGAAATCATCTATATTCAAGATTTACTACAGTCCGTACCATTCAGTTCTGACCGTTCTACGCATTTCTTGAAAGTGTACAAGATTTCCCATCAACAATTGATGAAATTAAATCAACAACCGGCCAAATTCCCCGTTGACGCTAATAAATTATTGAAATTGGGGATATCATTGGGTAATTTGATTAAAACTTTACAAATCGATGAAGAAAGTTATCAACAACAAACGTCTCAACAACGTCAACTATTGACCAATTTAAACAACAATGCCAATAGTAATACCACTAGGACTAGTTATACTGGACAAGGTGGGAGTCGATTATCAGCCATGTCTGATCCATTTAGGGAACCTTTACAACCTCCGCAACCGAAACATGTCATGCATTCAAGCACTACTAGTCCTCCAGGTAACAATAGTGGTGCGAACAATTTGACTGCACAACCTCCACATCAAGTTAGATTTATTAGGAATTTGGTTAATATTTTGAAGAATTTCGATATTGGATCTAAAACTGGAGATCCGTATCAATCCACGACCACGTTGAATCAAACTGGGAATGGTAATAACAACAGGGATAGTATGGCATCGAACCATTCCATGACACAAACCCCACAGAGGGTATTATCAAATGGTAGTACTTCTTCATCAACCACGAATGTATCGCCAATTAAATTGAACTCGAAGCAATTATTGATTGAAAAATTGGAAATCAATATAAACTTGGATAATTTATTCATTTATAAGATTATTTTGAAATTGATACTTGAGATTTTCCAAATCTTGAAACAGAATCTAGTTAATACTACCAATAAATTAAATGATTCCTTATTTACCACTTCCAAATACGATTTCGATGAAAGTTCATCGATATTCTCACTGAATTCATTGAATTCTCAAGATTCAAATATAAGCAATGATGAATATTATAGGATCTTGTCCAAGATATTACAGAGGATAAGTCAAGGTATTGTTCAACCATTTGTGTTTTTGATATATAAAGAATTCGTGGAGACGAGAATAAGTGAAGATTTCACCCAATTGATAAATAGCTTATAACAGTGCTTCCAAAATTCCCAATTTTTTTTTTATTTATTTTATTTTAGTTCTGATATACAAGTTTATACGATATATATATATATATGATTTCTTTAAGATTCTATTTCCAGATAAACCAACAATCAACCTTTCTGGCAAAGGTTGTAAAAGTGTATCATTTTATACAAACCACCAATTGGCCACCCTTCTCCAAATTATTTTACTGAATCGTCTACCTAGTAATTTCCCAATCAACGGGAAGATGACAATACCAAATAACATAGTCAATTGTTTCACACTTTCTTCCCAATGTTCCTGTGCTGATAATTCATATTCTTCTGAATCCGAATACGATGAAGTGTAATCAGAATAATCATCTACGTCTTCGTTTTCGTCATATTGGTCTATTGGGGATGGAGAAGATGGGGATGATTCTTCTGTTAAGGTTGCATATCGATTTATTTGTGACATAATGATAATGTAATGGTGTGTTGTGTTTGATACTTGTTGGGGTTGTATGTAGAATGCCCTGGGTTGTCTATGAAGTGTTGTCGTTCCACTTAGTCGGGTTTTTATTTTACGACTTTTTGATTTTGACTTTTTTGCCTCCTCTCGTGTCGCACGGCAGTTACTGAGAGGAAGAATGTCGTGGAGACGATCCCAAATGTTAATACACAATGAGTTTTCTTTGATTAAAGAAGACTCTCCAATGGCGTGCAATTAATGAATTAGTTGATCTTATGCTTCTATTATCTAAATGCTATTTATGGATCAAACTATCTGATCTCATTCGGCCTCCCTTTTCTTCCTCCACTCTCTCTCTCTCTCGTCTTACTCTCTCTTGCATCGCGACTCACACATCGCGTTGGTAGTGAATTTTTTTTTTTTTTCTTCATCTAGTTCCATCTGCAAGTTTATCAGTATAAAAACTTTTTCACAAATTAATGATTAGAAGAGTGTTGCAATTCATATCAAGAATGTCCACTCCTAAAGCATTACCTGAAACTGGAGTAGTGACAGTAGCTACTACTACTACAACCACCAATGCTACTACCACACCTACAGAGAATCGAATCTTACCAACAACCATCGTCTCTCAAGATTTCAACACCGTTACTGAAGGTAAAGCCACCATTTTAACCCCCAAAACCGAAGAAGTCTTTTATAACCCAATCCAACAATTCAACAGAGACTTATCTATCATGGCAATCAGAGCATATGATCAATTACGCCATGAACAATTTGAATCATCAACCAAGAATAAAAATAAAAAGAAGAAATTAAATGGATTGAGAATCTTAGAAGGATTAAGTGCATCGGGATTGAGATCATGTCGATATGGATTAGAAATCCCCGAGGCTAGTAAAATTGTCGCTAATGATTTATTACCTGAAGCCGTGGAATCGATCAAGAAAAACATTGCCTATAATAAATTAACCGAAACCGTGGTTGCCAATCAAGGTGATGCTATTAAGTTCATGGGTTCTACGAGTGAGAAATTCCATATTGTCGATTTGGACCCTTATGGAACTGCAGCACCATTTATCGATAGTGCTATTCAGTGTTTGGAAGATGATGGGATGTTATTGGTGACATGTACCGATGCGTCGGTGTTGGCTGGCAGTGGGTATCCGGAAAAATGTTTTGCCTTGTATGGCGGTAACAATTTCGGTAATACTCAGATCAACAATGAATGTAATCATGAAGCTGGGGTGAGGTTGATTTTGAACTTGATTTCTAGCACTGCTGCGAAATACAAGAAATCCATTGAACCAATGTTGTGTTTATCGATTGATTATTATTTTCGAATATTCGTTAAAGTTAAGACGAGTCCTATTGCTGTGAAGAACCATGCTAGTGAAACCATGCTTGTGTATGGATGTAATGGATGTGGTAATAAGCTTTTCCAACCTTTGGGCAGTAAAAAAGATGGGAAATACACTTATCCAAAACTGGTGGGGTCGGATAGTTGTGAATATTGTTCTTCTTCGTATAACATCGCTGGTCCTATGTATGGTGGGAAACTTCAACTGAATGAGTTTATTGATAAGGTGTTAGAGATTAATGCGAAGGCTGATAAGGAAGTTTATCATACTACGGAGAGAATCAGAGGTATGTTGACAATTGCTAAAACTGAACTTGAATATCCATTTTATTTCAATGTCAATCAATTATGTTCAATGTTTAAATGTCCACCACTTTCAATACAAAAATTCGTCACTGCCATTGGCAACCTCAATCATCATTGTTCACTTACACATTACAAGCCAAATACCATTAAGACAGATTTACCATGGACACAAGTTCTTTCTATTTTCAAACAATGGAGTAATCAAGAAAACAATGGATCTCCCAAAGAGTTGAATTTAGTTGGGTCGAAAATTTTGGAATATTTCAATACTCATCCAGATAAACTTGCCAATGTGGACTTTGACACGGAAAATGAGGAATCTAAAAAGATTAATGAGTTGAGAAAAGTTAAGATGGTTAGATTCCAACAAAATCCTAGAAAAAACTGGGGTCCTCAAAAAAGAGGTAAATAGATTAGATCTAATATAAAAAGAAATGTACTTATAGGTCTCTTTGATAAGACTATTTGGGTTCGATGAAGTCCAAATTTGGTCTTATCTTTTGAATTGTTTGAGGTTTTTAGAGGTCTTGAATAATTACACTATCTTCTCTTTTTTGCAATTTTGTGCGATTTTGTGACTAATTGCAACTAAGGGGCAAACTAAATTTAGCAACATTTACAATTTACAATTTTTTTTTTTTTTTCATTTCACCAGCAAGGAAGAGAGAGAGAGAGAAAGCCAGGGGGGCCACAGTTTTACAAGATATAATGCAAGGTGTTTCATTTCAAGTATGACCAATGAAGTTCTTCGTTCGACAGCCTCGTTCTTCCCAAGCCACTGAATGGGGGTTATGTTACACGTGCTCAGTTCAAAACCACCAATACTTGGGGGGGCCAATTTGGGCTATTAATCGTAAGACATCAAGAAATTCGCTTCTTCTTTTTTTTTAAGCTTACGAAAGAGAACAAAACGAATAATAAACTGTAATTTGTTTGATGTGAAACGGTGGTGGGATTAACTAAGCAAATCCAAATTGTGGATAAGTTTAACCAGTTACGTAATCGGCAATATGACGAAATATCTCTCTATAAGTTACACAAAGGCAAGTGAGACTAAAAAAGGCAATGAGAAACGTATGTGTATGTGTGTAATGAGACAAGATTTGCTTCCAACATTGCTGCTAAAGTTATCTCATAACCGACATACCACATAGAGTAAGACGATAATTTCTAGAAATTTCATAGCAAGCAAAGTGCAATTGTGATAGTTGCTAGAACTAGTAAGGTTAGGTTGCTCTTTGCCCGTCTAAATTTTTTTTATCCATCGTCATAGCCTCCTCTCCCTCCTAGAATGGGGGAAACAAAAAAAAAGACGGGCAAATAACAATGTCGTAATGACGAAATAAACAAATGATGAAATGACGATGTGATGAAATCCATTATATGAAACTCATGAGATATTTATTAGTAAATTTGTGGTCATCATAGCTGAAACATCCCGACAGAGATGAAACAATAACACCACCACATCAACGGTTGAGATCAAAGAAAAAGGTGTAGCAGTACCTTGAAAAAAAAAAAAAATGGTGCAACTACGGCGATTGCCATATGGGGAACAGTGTAATCAAGAAGAGGAAGAAGAGGAGAAAGAGGATCTCTCCCAGGAACGTGTTAATAATAATATAAAAGTGAATCCTAAACAATAGCTTGTGTGAATAAAAAACCAAAAAAGCAAAGAAAGGCAAAAAGGGCTACATACAATAATTATTTAAATTTTTCAGATACAAGAGAGAAAGCAAAGCCACAAAAATTGCTTGTAGATAGAGAAATGCCTTATCTTTGTCTTGCATATGTAAAATGTAAAATGTGATGACAACTTCTATTTATAATTCACTTTGCTATTTCATATTTGCCACCCAACATTGCTACCCAGTATCAGCAACATACTAACAACTATAATATGTTTTATTCGATGAGAGTGGAATTGTGTCTTTTTTTTTTTTTCAGTTAATTAAGTGCGTTGAAAGGGCGTTTTTCATTTGTTAAAGAAATAGGGGAGGAGGGGAGGGAATGCAGTAAGCGATACAAAAACGTGAAATCTAGAAACAAAAAAAAAGAAAAGACAATAAACGCTTTTAGAAAGAAAGAAAGAAAGAAAGGGAGTGGAGGGAGTGGAGGGAGAGAGAGAGGCTCAAGCAATGGGAATATGAGCTGGGGGAGTTGGTTGGTTGGGGAGGAGGCGCGGATAGAAATCACCTCTGCAGTAAATAAATGTCGAGGCAGTTTAACAATAGCCCATTCGAAGTTTGTGCAATTTATTTTTGTCGAACCACTCCAATACAATGTACGTTTTATTCATCACTAACAATAAACTGTAGCAACCATACTCTCAGTCTATTTGGCCAAAAAAAAAATTATAAATAAGAGCAATTTCCCAACTTTCTCGTAACTTTTTGCTAAAATATTTTACCTATTTCTTCCTTTTTTTTCTTATCCTGCTCTCGATATCTTTACTGAATCTATTCAAATAATCCAAAAAATGCAATTCAAACAAATCATCATCGCCGTCACTGCTTCCGTTGCCGCTGTTTCTGCTGCTAACAACACCTCATCCACCAACGCTGCTCCTCAAAACGCTGTTCAATTGGCTTCTGCCGGTGCCGTTGGTGCTATTGCTGCTGGTGCCATTGCTTTATTTATTTAAATTTGAGTACTTTAAAACCCCGGGGATTCCTAAATTTGAATCACCTTGAATCGACTTCAAATGTTTGTTTTATAGACTTAATTTTAATTGAATGAATGTAATTGTTTTAATACTAGTATCTTTTTAATAATATTTTATCTTTTATCTTAATCGAATTCCGTGGCTTCGGTGACGTTGGAAATTATCGTCTGTTTTTTTTTTTTTTTTTTTT
>JAKTVH010000415.1:0-29866 GCA_030557105.1 Candida frijolesensis | reverse complement strand
AGTAAGGAAAATGCTCCACAATTGCCAGTGGTCTGGCATAAGGCGTTCTTGGCATTTGCTCAACGTTATAAGAATGATATTACTGATGATCAAAGGGATTTCTTGTTGGAGACTGTAAGACAACGATTCCATCATTCCATTGGTCCAGAAATACGAAGAGAGTTATTGGCCGGTAAACCAAGACTAACAGAGAACGATGGTAAGCCACAGCAAGACGATGGTATTATGATAGATGCTTTTTAAATAGACAATACTAATTAATACGAAAATTCCTGATATATCATTTGTAGGAAGTTAATGACAGATAGTGTGATTTTTGAATTTCTTTATTCACATGAATATATGAGCTGGTTGCTTCGTTTGAATTAGGAATGACTTTTGCAGAGACTATCATATTCTCACAGTAAAAGATAGTTGTCTCAGTTTTCCTTCCCATTATCGACTTAGTATTTTCTTGCAACATGAAACAATTTCTCACAGCTAAGCTTAGGAAACAAGTACATTGCAGTTCACCTTCATTAAATAAACTAGTCATCTCTTAGAACCCAAACCATAATGGTGTCTAATTCAATCGATTTCTCTCATTCATTAACATTGACAAATAAACTCAATCGCTTCAGCAAATTCAAAATTGCTGATTCCACTGTTTTGATCCCTTTATTCCTTTATTGCATCGTTGCAACTGGCATAGTACCCGGGTGTGCAACATTTAAGCATAGTAACAATATCGTGTACTTACCAATTATTGATACAGCCAATTAGAGAAATTTATTTTTTCATTACAACTCAACCCAAATCATTGCGAACAAAATAGTACTAACAAAGGGTCGTGCGCCACCTCCCATGAAAAAAAAAAAAAGATGAAGTCTCAACCAATCAACAAAATGTTTTTTATACAATCAATCCCAATCCCAATCCCAATCGCTCTCACATCTACAAGGCATTACCAATCTCCACCAATACTTATTCATATCTCATTAAGTCCATAATCCTTCATCCCATAGATCCCAATCACCCACCAATACTTTTCCCACACACGTTTTTTAACTTTTTATTATAGATCTAGTATCCACTCAAAATTTACTATTATCCCAGGGCAGCCAATTCATTTTATCAATACAATAAACCATGTTGAGAATAGCCAGTAGAAGAATAACAAGAAACACGATCAGCTCGCAATTTATAAAACAGTCAATTAGAACTTACGCAGCAGTTTCTCACAATGACTCCTCAGAACATAGACCATTCGTTACCCCATTAGGTAGAGATCCTCAAAAATATTCTTCCGAAGATACTACTTTTGGTCCAACTACATTCACGGAAATTTTAGACCCAGTTAACATTGCTTGGGATAAAAGCGATGATCCAGATCAATTATCTAAGCAAAATACCAAGATTCGTCATTTCACGATAAATTTCGGTCCACAACATCCTGCCGCTCACGGGGTGTTGAGATTGATTTTGGAATTACACGGTGAAGAAATTGTCCGTAGTGATCCTCATGTTGGGTTGTTGCACAGAGGTACTGAAAAATTGATTGAAACCAAAACATATATGCAAGCATTGCCATATTTCGATCGTTTGGATTATGTTTCTATGATGACCAATGAACAAGTGTTTGCCTTAGCCGTGGAAAAATTGTTAAATGTTGAAGTCCCATTAAGAGGTAAATATATTCGTACTTTGTTTGGGGAGATCACCAGAGTTTTGAATCATTGTATGTCCGTCTTGACCCATATTATGGATGTCGGTGGGTTAACTCCATTCTTGTGGGGTTTTGAAGAGCGTGAAAAATTGATGGAATTCTACGAAAGAGTATCCGGAGCAAGATTGCATAGTGCCTATGTTCGTCCAGGTGGTGTTTCCCAAGATTTGCCAGCCGGTTTATTGGATGATATCTACATGTGGGCCACTCAATTTGGTGATAGAATTGATGAAATCGAAGAATTGTGTACCGATAACCGTATTTGGAAAGACCGTACCATTGGTGTCGGTGTTGTTTCTGCCGAAGATGCCTTGAACTATTCCTTATCGGGTGTTATGTTGAGAGGTTCTGGTATCCCATTCGATATTCGTAAATCACAACCTTATGATGCTTATGATTTAGTTGATTTCGATGTTGCCGTCGGTTATAATGGGGATTGTTATGATCGTTATTTGATCAGAATGGCTGAATTTAGACAATCTTTAAGAATCATTTTCCAATGCATCAATGATATTCCAGAAGGTCCAGTTAAAGTTGAAGATTACAAGATTTCCCCACCTTCAAGAGCAATTATGAAAGAAGATATGGAAGCCTTAATACACCATTTCTTGTTATTCACTAAAGGTTATGCTGTTCCGGCTGGTGAAACTTATACTGCTATTGAGGCTCCAAAGGGTGAAATGGCTGTTTATGTCGTTTCTGACGGTAGCGAAAGACCATACAGATGTAAGATCAGAGCCCCAGGTTTCGCACATTTGGGAGCCCTTGATCATATTGCTAGAGGTAACTTATTGGCTGATGCCGTCGCCATCATTGGTACTATGGATTTGGTCTTTGGTGAAGTCGATCGTTAATCAAGGAGTACACAACATCAACATTAACAAAAAATATCATCATCAACACACTACGTAATACACAAGATTGGATTTTTTTAAAAAAAAAGTTTATAGTATTTTTTTTTTTTTTGGTCTTTTCATAGGATATTAAGTCATTCATCTAATAAAGTAGTTTATTCAACAAAATGTATAATAATTTATTTATATATATATAATTAAATAATTGTATTACACTTAAAATACAGTTTTATACAATAAATATAATGAGCTTGCTGCTCCTCCCAATATTGCGAAAGTCTTAAACATGGATGACATATCATCAGGATGTTTTGGAGGAGGTTGGTACAAGTTCTGATAAGCAGATGCGCCCGTGTATGTTGTTGTTTGGCCATATTTGGCGGAACTCTTATTGATTAAATTGTTATTGTGTCTAATCATGTTCACATGACGTAGTAAATGTTTGGTTTTGGTTTCTTCCAGAATCTTATCATGATTATTTCGGTTAATTTGGTTCAAAATCTTGGTCTGTGTGTCTTTATCCAAAACTTTGTCAATCATGTGTTGTTCAAATTTCAAATTCCTCTGGAGATGTTTTTGATAATCGAAATGAGGCACATCAAATCTATTCCCATGGTTGATATGCTCTCCGGAAAATCTTGAATCGTTGTTGGTGTTACCATTATGATAGCGCATCTTATGTCTCTTAGTATTTAGCCCCAGTGCAGTATAATGAGATCTAGCTCCATAACCATTCCCACGAGTTTTTGAATAATATTTTGCTTCTCCATAGTATTTATTATCCCATTCTCGTTTATGATTTAAATTGATGGATTGGTCATACGCTTTTTTCTTTTTGATATCCTTTAAAACTTCATATGAACTTACCATTTTCACATATTTCTCTTTCATGGCTTCTTTTTCTTTATCAGATAAGTTTTGATGCAAATCGGGATGATACTTCTTCAGTAGCTTTCTAAATTGCGTTTTGATCTCTCTAATCAGTGCCGTGGGGGAAACATCGAGGATTTGATAATGGGTCAAGCTATTAGATGCCTGGGTCGACATAAGTCGTATGGAGTTGAACATGTTGGTTGAAAGAATGGGAGTTGACCGTAGCTGCCGTTGACGATGACGTACTAGAAAGGTGATACTTCGTTTCATGTGTTCGGCTGTCTTGCAATTTATACCCCAGATATGGTTGCTAAGACGTTGTAAAAAAAAAAAAAAAAAAAATTCTCACAGTTTGTCCCCGATCGTGTGTTTCTGGTTGCGTGGGAAAGTCGAACATCGGAGATTAAAGGAACGGGAAATTATTTTTGCATGGCTGATAATGATAGAGATAATAATAACGGCAATGACATCAAGAACACGCAGGTTTAGATAACTAGTAAGGTAAACCATTATTGGTTGAACCAAACCGTTCCATGGAATCTAGAAACCCAGTTGTCGATCTATTCATGGCGATAGCTAATGTCCTACCAGAAGAACCGGTTTAAGGGAACTAACCATGACATAGCACTACCCCCACCGAGATAAAGCAAGACACGTCAAGTAACCAATCAGAGTAAATATCGGTTTCAAGAATACACTGATACAATTAGCCGTTGTTGCCTTTAGACTTCGCGTTTACGGTTACTCTTCCATGTGTCTGTGAGAGTGGGTAGGTGGGTTGTCAAAAAATTGCAAAAGAATCTGGTAGTACTCACGTGATATTTGAACTTGTGGTGTTTTTATACATAGTCAGTCAGAGCCAACGAAACATTCTTTCGCCGATAACCGCTGATCCTCTTTGTATTCCCATAAATTTCTAACATCATCGCTGTGTTATGACAAAAGCCTAAGGGTAGCTCTGTCGACAGCAATTTGAAGGGTAATTTTAATGATGATCAGCGCTACAAAAACTCGAAACAATTAGACGACGTGATTGGTTGACGAAAAAACAGACAATACCTGAGATTACTATGATTGTAGTCGTGGTGGTAAGATAATGGTTACAGATATATGACTCGGAGTATGATTATATCACACGTGATCCGTTGGGCTAGCGGAAATATGGGTAAGTACCCGGTATTAGTAATAGTAATAATATAAACTCAAATGAATGATAGGTCGTGTAGCTTTCCACAAAGCAAATTTCTTTTTTTATTACATTCCTTTTTTTTCTCCCATCTCTGTATGTGTGTGTTGTGTGGTTGTATGCAGTAGTTTTAAAAGTAAAGTAGTATACGCTCACTACGACCACCACCACCACATCAACAACAAGCAGAAACACAACACCACCTCTTCTTCCACAACTACAACCCACAAGAACAACTTTTTCTTTTTTTTCTTTTTTTTCTTTCTTTTCTTACTACAAGTCTGTTTTATCTACCGATATTAGTAAGAAACAATAAAACACTCTACGACCACCACTACAACTACCACCACTTCCCATCTTAAGGGCAATCCGAACACATTTTTTTTTTCTTTTTGGAAGCATTTAAAATAACTCAACTATAGCAAATTCCTCCCCAAAAAAAAGAGTTTAAGAATACATCACCCATCTACATCAACAACACATCCACCCACACACACACACACGCACAGAGAGAGAGATAGTATATAAATCATATATCCATCATGTCATCCAAGTCAGCAGCTGCCATATTACAACGACAATTTAAAGATTTAACCGATCCTAAAAAGGGTATCCCATCATTCCACATTGAATTAGATGATGACAACATCTTCTTATGGAACATCGGAGTCATGGTCTTAAACCCAGATTCCTTATACCACGGTGGTTATTTTAAGGGACAAATGAGATTCCCTCAAGACTTCCCATTTTCCCCTCCAAATTTCCGTTTTACGCCTGCATTATATCATCCTAACGTTTACCGTGATGGTCGATTATGTATCTCCATATTACACCAAGGTGGGGATCCAACTAGTGACGAACCGGAAAGCGAAACTTGGTCACCAGCACAAACCGTAGAAAGTGTATTGATTTCCATTATTTCCTTGTTGGATGATCCTAACGGTAACTCCCCAGCTAATATTGATGCTTCGGTCGAATTTAGAAAAAATTTCCCAGAATATAAAAGAAAAGTATTAGCAGAAGTTGAAAGAAGCAAGAAAGACATCCCTGAAGATTTCGTCATGCCAGACGAAGATAATGCTTATTCAAACAATTCTGGTTTGAAAAATAAAGAAGTTATTGAAGAACCAGTGGATGAAGATTTTTGGTATGAAAGTGAAGAAGATGAAAGTTTTGATGAAGAGAGTTTAATGGACGAGAATATGGATGACGATCAATTTGATGAAGAAGAAGAAGAAGAGGAAGAAGATGAAGACGAAGATATGGGACGCAAGTAACATCACCACCAACACAAGTATCAATATCCATAATACAAATTTACCGTGTCCCTTTTCCTGATTTGAAATGATATGATTTATTGGTTTTCATCCCTACCACCACCATTACCATTATCATTATCGAATCGTATAATGTATCTTGGAGGATAAAAGAAGGTTTTATTAATTCCATCTACAGTTATATGTGTGCCCTTTTTGTTTAATCCTTTATTTTATTGTTGTTGATTGTTTAACGATTTATTTCTCCTCTGGTCATATTTTTACTACTACTACTATTATTGTTAATTTACTTGGTTTCCTTTTATTACTTTTTACAACGTTAACTTTGTTGTTGATTGCTTTCTTATTATTGATAAAGTCCTCTTATTTTCCTCCCTTCCCCCATTTTTTTGCATATATTCTTTTTTTTTTGTTCAATATATATAACTATAAATATAACTATACCTATACCTATAACTTTCACTATTAGTTACCTGCTATACTATCATCTCTACTCATTATTATAGCCTTTTAATCCCTGGCTTAATACCAGCACCAAATTATCCAGTTTCATTTTCACAATCTCGTCACTGATTTCATCATTAATATAGTATGCTACCAAGTAAAATTCCAACACTTTACTAATTAAACATTTTAATCGATTATCAAATTTTAGAATCGTCCAATTATCACCATCACCATCAGTGCTCTCTTCTTGTGCTTCTTTTAAGGAATTATATGCTAATATGGAATATATTTTATAATCTTCCACAGCACCATCGATGTCTTTCAAATTTGACGAGATATTATTTGGTTGTTGTTGTTGTTGTTGTTGTTTCTGAGAGACTGTTATTAATGGAATTCCTTGGTTTGATAATAATGAAATCGATTTAATGGATGCTGTGGTCACTGCTTGTTCTTCCCCTCCTGTAGCAGAAGCGCTAGATTGAATTCGGATTGGATTTAGTCCCTGTTGAAGAACTTTTGATATTTGTTTCTGTTGTAACATCGTTGTATTTTGTCAGGTTGAATGCCTTGCGTGTTGTGAATTAAATTGTATTGGACTTAGTGTGTTGATAATTTTTTTTTTTCTTTTTCTTGCCCGTACTATTATCGCGGGCTTACTGTTGCACTTTCGTTCAAAAAGAGGAACCTATTCGCAGCATTACCAAACTAAATAAGAACTGTTAATGTCTATATTTATCCTATTTATTCTATAAATGTCTGAAAAACTTTGTTTTAGTTACCTACAAGGCAAAAATACCGGTTCTCTTCTTACCAAATGGGTATACCACAATGGCTGCAGCAAATAACCCCACACTAATCCCAATGGAAACTTCCACCATAGAAGCACCAAAACTCAATGAACTACCATCAGTTAATCCAGTATCAGTAGTTTGTGTACCATTTTTATTGGTGATTTGATCAGCAGTTTGCAACCCAGAAATCAACGTACTTTTCGAAGCAATACCGGATGGAACTTGCACGAAAATCGCTGGCAACATAGCACTGACCGCCATCCCTTTCCAAATTCTCGAATACATATTACCCAAAATTCCAATGATAAATGCTCCAATACATGCCGTAAATTCAGTCACTTGTGAAAAATGTTTGCCAGCAAAATAAGTGCCAATATATCCTATACCAGCAATTATCACCATGACGGGTAATTCTGTCCATCTGGCTTGATTAATTAATCCCAATAAGGATGCATATAATGGCACAAACAAGATTCTCCATTTGGCATCAATATTATGACCTGCTTCACAAGAATTATCCGACGTGGCGTTTTTGTCGATCCAACCATATAACGCTGCTCCTAAAGTGATTCCAAAACCCAAGAACAACGAATAAATAATGGCATAAAACATACGCACCGCACCGGCAACAAGATTTCGGGATTGTAGTTCTAATGATCCACAAAGAATGATATAACCTGGTAAGATAATCGCCAACGAACCTTGGGTGATTGCTGAAAAGCAAAATAAATCAGTGCTGACACGAACAGAAGCAATTCCTCTACCGATAAATGACACAACAATCGCCGATGAAACTTCAAAAATTGAGGAATATAATGTTGACATGGGGGAAACATAATATAATAAATATCCCACACATAACCCAATTCCAAAACAAATAGGAATATCTAACCAACCACCATCAAATGCCCATACGGTAACGCATCCACTTCCCAATGCGTAGAACAAAACACATAACCATGCGGGATAACGATTCTTACTCTTTAACAAATCGTCAATTTTCTGGGATGCTTCTTCAACGCCAATCAAATCATGAATGACAGCTTTGTAAATCTTGTGCGTATCTGCAAGTTTTGATAAATTTAACCCTTGAGCACAACGAACCAAATGAACTTCCGAAGTTCTTGTAGCTGCATCACCAAATGAAATCAACATACAACCAGGGAAATAAATAAATTGGCCATCAATTTCCAATACTCTGGATGTCATCACCATATATTCTTCCAATCGATGTGTGGGAGCTCCAAATAACATCAATGCTCGACACATGTTCATGATAAATCGTTGGCGTTGTAAAATATCGGCAATATGAACTGTAATTCTTAATCGTTCCTCTCTACGTTTAGTGTGACGCAATTTCTTTAATTTATGAACGGGATCAGGGTTTTTCTTTTTGGGGATTTTTGGTTTGGCATGTTGGAAAGAAGGCAAATGGCCCAATCCTTCAATTTCTTCTTCGCCGTTTTCAACATCACTTCCCTTTTCAGATATTTCGTCCAGGTTCGATGACCCTCTAGTTTCCGTAGTATGAGTTCTATTATGGTGACTAGAGTTTTTGAAAAATTTGGCAGTTTTATTAAACATACTCTTTGGAGCCTCTTTAAGATTCAGTGTGAATTTATTCAAATCCACCGGTGGACTTTCGTCATCATAAGTACCGAAGCTGTCATCATATGAAGAAAATGCAGTAGTCGATCTGCTTAATGAACTGATTGATTTATCATCTTGCTGGTTTTGATACAATTTCAATAACGACGATAAAACACCTGCTTGAACTTGTTTTGGTGGAGCAATATAATCATCCCCGACAATGTTTCTATAAGTTTCTTCACCATCGACTTCGGGACGGTCCAGCTCTTCTGAACCTCTTAAATATAAATCAGGATTTGGAGCGTAAAAATGACCATCTGTGTCCTTATGTTGATCGCTTGATGAGCCTCGAGGAGCTTGTTTTTCTTGACTGCCAGTGGCATCGTCATCTGATGCTGCCGTCGAAGGATTGTTGGAACCACCTCTGGGACTTTCACTTGGGGTTATTTCTGCACTTTGGGATGCAGATGAAAGTCCCGAAAGACCAGGAAGATGCTGGTTAATCAAATGTTTGGCTTCTTCACTTAATTCATTGTAATCACTCAAAGGTTGCATCTCAATAGCATTGGAATCTTCAAACCCAACTCGTTTCTCTTCATCACCGTCGTCATTGGCCTTACTCGCTCCTGGAGCCAATCCTCCTCCACTGATACTTTGGCTATTTCCAAAATTTAACACTTTACCCAAGAAAGTATCATTGTGCGAAATATCTTGATTAACGGAATCATTGGGATATCTATCCACCAATGACATCTTTCTCAAAATTCCTTTAATACGTCCTTCCCCCGTTGCTCCATTGCTTTTTTTACTTGAACTGGTATCGGAATGACCTGAGCGCACTGAATGAGTGGAATCTCTCGACATCATTGGTGGTACTTGATCTCTTGTTTCTGAATCTAATGCGTCTTCACTTTCAATATTCTCACCTTGATTCGGGTTTCCTCCGTTGTTTTTGTTATTTTTGTTATTTTTGTTGTTGTTATCTGGTTCCTCATGTTCATCATCCGATGAATCAGTTTGGTAGAATTGTTGTGGTGGATTGAAATGTGCAAAATCTGTATTGGTTTCGTCTTCAAATTCATCCTCTTCTTCGCTATCGTTGTCATCCTCGTGTTGATTATAATAATTTAGATTGTCTGCAAAAGGCAGGGGATTTGCCGCATCAAATGTGAAATTTTTCATTCTTTTATCTTCAACCTTATCAATCACAAAGTTATCACTTCCATCATCGTCTTCATTATCGCTTTCACTACTGCTGCTGCTGTTACCGCTATCACCATCTTTAGTATTAGTGGGTGGTACAAAACTTTTCCTAAAATTCGATTTGTTGGCTGCTGAAGTGGATGTTGAGGCATTACCAAAGTTTTTATTAGTACCAGTAGTTATCTTTTTAACCTTGGCCAAATTTCCAGCAGTGGTTTTGACAATAGCAGGTTTTTCATGTTTGATACGATTCTGTCTTCTAACTTCTTCCAAATTCAATCGATTGGTAGGTAATTGAACATGAAACATTGGGTGTTTTGGACCACCAGTATTGGATCTGCTTGACCCACCTAACCCAGATGAAAACTCCTCGTCCGATGATGAGGATCCGTCATAGTTGTTAGACATGGCTGAATAATAAGTGTGTATACGTGTTTGATTGTAATAATTAGTTTGTTGCTAATGGTTTGCTATGAATATATTGCGTGTGAATCTTCTTATCTGTCAAAGCAAGAAGAACAAATATGAACAAAAAAAAACGTAATAGTTAATAATGTAGTACTGGAGATGAAAGCGACAGTGTAACGATAAGTATAAATACCAGTTTATATAGATAGGAATACAGAAAGAAGGAATTTTAACCTTCAGGGCAAGTGCATCAGTTTGCATTCCTATTGTGTGTTTCAAGGACGCTTGTGCTCGTGTACTTTTGCACAATTGCTTGCTCTATTTTTTTTTTTTTTCCCTCCCCTTCGCATCAATCAAACGTCATTATGATAAGCCAGTTACTAATATTTGTATGAGTATGACATCACCCAACAACACAGCCAAAACTTTAAATTCTTCATACACGACTACGGCCACACACACACCACACTAACTAGGTGACATCACATAAGTAGTCATCACAATTTGATAAATCACATGATCCTTGTTGACTCTTTGGAAATCACCAACTTCAACTATCACCATCATCTTGAACAACAACAATAGAAACCTTCTGCTGAATCAAGTGAAGAAATGAAAAAAAAAAAAAAAAATAAAATAGCTCTCTGTACCGACACAAAAACGAGTCACAAAAAGCCTATTATATATTTTCAAATCTTCGTCCATCGCTAGCCACAAAGTTCTTGTGTTGAACTAGCCCTTACCTCATACTGCAGAATATCACATATGTTACAATACCAACAACAATAGACCGTATCACTATATATTTCATGATACGTGACAGACATTATTTTGAACACAGCATAGAAAACGTAAGGGCCAACCTTTTCTTTCTCATTTGCGATGTTGGATCCACACATTGGAATGCGTACATCATCAACAATAGCTAATCGGAAGAACAAGGCGAAAGATGTTCCTAAAAATAACCTTAGGACTGGTCTTCGTCTATAGTTTCTTTCCCCCTTTCAAAGAGAAACCAACAATAGAACACAGTTCAATCGCGTCCCTCGCTACGCCGAGTTCTTGTCCAATTTACACGAAGTTACACTAATATTCTTCCGAATTCACCTACTGTTGCTCCATAATTACACCGAGAACACCGCGAAACATAAAGAATACATTACCAACCCTTTCATAACCCTGTCACACCCCCTTGGTAGTATTGCTGAGTAAATTCCTTTGTGCTTCTCTACTCTTCTGTTTTTGATATTGTCCGGAAGGATGATAACGCGCTACGCCTCTGTCCGCCTTGGGACCAAAAATATCAACACCACACAAAGAAAAGTCAAAGAGTTTCGCCCACAAGAGTAATCGTAATGATCTTGAATGCAAAAGTAGTACAAACTATTTATCTTATTTAATTTCTTCTTCGGCTTCTTCGAACATCTTAAACATTTCACTGACATCCTCTTTCATAGTCTTGGTTAATCCAATTAAATCATCCCCGGATCGATTATACATGATACAATTTGCAAACATCAACATAATATCCCTTTCTAATTGTTTAATTGAGGAGTATGTAGGAGGATCTCTTTTCGATTTGATTGCTTTTAAAATATTCTTCAAATCTCTTGGTTGATAAATGATGTTATGGTATTCCGGGGCATCTTTGCTATTCACTGCTTGCAAAAATGGACTGGAGAATCGATGTTCTTGAATAGAATTTAAAAGATTCACGGCGATGTTTTGGAATCGTTTATGTTGTTGTCCCGGAAGCGGTGAACGTGATCGTTTACGTGATTGAACTGTTTCGAGATGCTCCCCTGGTTCAACTGACTTTTCTGTACTTTCTTGCTTGTTTGCCTGTTGTGATTCATCTTCAACAACTTCCTCTTTCTGGCCATCTTCTTGTTCTTGTTCAGAACCAGGTTCAACCTTCAACGTGGGTTGTTCAATTTGCTCGTCTTCCTCTAGTTCTTTGCTTGACTCCTTAGATTCGACTTCGACATTATCTGGTGTGGATTCTAGAACTTTCAGATCATCAACTGCTGATATGTCTTTCTTAGTCTGTTCAGAGTCTTCATCTACCTTAACCTCAATCGGTTCAATCTCTGGGCTTTCAGCTTCTGTTTCTTCAAAATCTTTCAGTACCGTATTTCCTTTTTCTTCACCAACTTCATTTGTATGTTCATCTGGTGAAACCGTATCTTCTTCATCAATTCCCATCTTATCACGTTCTTCGTCTTCCACTGGTTCCATTTCTTCATCCTCCCTCACTTCTTCAGTCGTTTCTATGTTTCCACTTTCGACTCCTTGTTCGGCTTGTTCTTTTTCTTCTAGTTTTTCTTTTTCTTTTTCTTTTAATTCTGTTCCTTCTTCTTCCTTATCTTCTTCTTTTTCTTCATTTATTTCCTTTTGCTCTTCATTGGATTCAATTTCAATCTTGTCATTGTCTTTATCGACTTGTTCTCCAGTCTCTACTCCACCCTGGACGATTTCCTCGGCTTCCTTCATTTCTTGATCTTCTGGAACAGTCTCTTCTTCTATTTCTTCACCATTATCTTTATTCTCGTCTATATCTTTTTCAGGAGTTGCACTCGATTCAGGTTCATTGATGGCGATTTCACTCTTGTCTTCGATTGCTTGTTCCAGTTCTTTCATTTCCTTCCCGTCCTCTACAACTAATTGTTTTTCCTGAGACGTACTATCCACTGCAGCTTCTTCTTCTTCTTGTTGTTGTTCTTGTTCTTCCTTAGTAGTTTCTTCATCTTTATCCTGGCTAACTTCTTTCTCGGATGGTGGGACTCTTGATTTGACATTATCTTGCTTCTTTTCACCAGATACTTTCTCTTTCAGCACTTCGACTTCAGATGGTATCTCCACAGTCTGCTCACTGACGTTGTTGCTCTTTAAATCCTGTTCATACATTTCCTTGGTACCTTTCAACAAATATTTAGCATACCTTAGTGTCGAAGTGGCCACAATATTTTTCAAGAAATTTTCATAAACATGAGGTAGGACATCAATAATGACCGAGTCTTGGGTGACCGTAACAAACTTATGATATAGTGTTCTGGTAATTATAAACGAAAGTAATTTGATATCAATTTGTGGGAAATGGATATCTATATTCGGAAAAGTAGTTGTGTATTGTTGTGTCGTCTGATTCAAGTCTTGAATGAATTGATCCACTGGGAATATTGCTCGACAATCTTTGTAATCACCTTGGTAGTTGCTCATGAACTTGTTGATTACTGAACCTACTAGTATAATCAGTAGATCAGGGTTGATTTTTACTTGTTCTGTCATGCTTAAGTGATGATGGATTAATGTTGCATGTGGTTTGGTAGTTGTTTTTTTTTTATTTTTTTTTTTTTGAGCATTTTTTTTTCTCCATATAGCTTTGGTTCAATCTGTGCCTGAGCTTGGTGAAAAATAGGCAACTTACAAGATGTGTCTTCTACAGCTGTGATAAATTCGTTACAAAGTTCGTGTGTATTTTATGATCTTTTATAAATAATACTAATATATACAGTTGATAATGAAAATGCTTCTTCCGTGCCCCAGGTTTCAAGAATAGATATAAACCACAGGGCATCTCTCTCCTTCAATCGAAACCCAATTCAAGCTGTCCTCATCATTAATTTACATCATTTTTTTCACTTATTTTTGACCTTGTTGCATTAATAAAGCGCTAGACAATCATTGTTAGTAATCTTGAATTATTCAATAATCCATCTCTTTCGTCGGTTGTTATACATACTTTTGTTCTTGGAATCTTTGACCAACACGTTCACTATGTTTCAAGAATTTTTCTGAACATTTGGCAATACAGGAAGTTTCTTTACTGGTCAAGTTACCGGATGTGAAGTCATTAACACAGTCATCAAAACATCTGGAAACCAAATTGGAGTATAAGTTCATGAAATCCTTCATTTGTTTTTGTTCAATGATTTGTTGGAATTCTTGTTGTTCTTTAACGTTTAATTGATCCATGGTGTATGTGTAAGTATATGTTATGTGCTATATGTGAAGAATGAGCTACCGTGAACCTCTAATGAACAATTATATCGATATTGCTGTTGCTATTCGTAATGGCAAATTTGAAAAAAAAAAAAAAATAAAAAAAAAAACTGCCACTGAAAAATTTTCGATACATTTGCTTCCAGCAACAGAAAGCAAACGAGAAGGGAAGGGACGTGTGCCATTGCACAAAACCTTTTCCCCACGTTATTTACTATATACAAGGTGTGTGCATTAATCTATGAAGCTCTTTATGATTTATATCATCAACAAGTACACAAATCAGAGGCTCTAGGGAAAGCAGAGACATCTCTGACATTATCATATCCAGCCAAGTAAGTGATCATTCTTTCGAACCCTAATCCAAATCCACCATGTGGGATGGTTCCTTCTCTTCTCAAATTCAAATACCAATCCATGTCTTCCATATCCATGTTATACTGTTCGATGTTCTTCTTCAACACTTCATAATCATGTTCTCTCATTGATCCACCGGCAAGTTCACCAAATTCTGGCACTAATAAATCAAAACATGCCACGGTGGGTTTCTCCGGGTCATACTCACTTGATTTCAACATATAAAATGGCTTTTGATCCTTTGGATAATCAGTGATGAATATCGGATTATGCTCGGCTAAGATTCTTTCATGTTTCAATTGTAATGAATCGCCCCATTGAAGTTGTTCGTCAGATCCTAATTTACCATTCAAGTGGTCAACAGCCTGGGTATATGTCATTCTTGGCCATCTTTCATGTGTCAATACTTTACTCCATCTTGATTCAACCTGTTCCTTTTCAATATAACTTCCATTCAAATAGTCATGTCCATCTCCTGCCATAACCTTTATATTTGTATTAACGCTACTATCAGCTAACGATTTTGTCACATATCGTACCATATCTTCGACAAAATTTGTCACTTGATCTACTGAATCAACGTGTGATATCTCTGCTTCTAACATCCAAAATTCACTTAAATGTCTAGTGGTATTGGATTTTTCTGCTCTGAAACACGGTGTCAAAGTCCAAGCACGATTCATAGCCAATGCTAAACATTCAAGATGTAATTGAGTCGAAACGGTAAGGTATGCATTCTTGCCAAAAAATGATTGTTGTGAAGAATTTTCCTGAGCTGATGATTCTATTTTGAACACCTCCCCAGCACCCTCACAATCGGAACTGGTGATTAATGGAGGAGTTACTTTGATGAAATCTTGACCTTGGAAGAATTCCATTAGTTTGAACTCCAAATATGAGCGTAATCTTAAAAATGAACCCAATGTGTTTGTGCGATGTTTCAATTCCGGATATGTTCTTAAAAATGACATTGAAGTGGATTTTTTCTGTAAGGGATATTCGTCAGTGACATCTCCCAATATGGTATATGAGTGATTTGGATTTTCGGGATTGTATTTCAACTCAAATGGTTGTTTTCCTTTACCTTCACACCATTCACCTTTCACTATAATACTTTGACCAACTTTGAACTTGGGTTGGTCCGGACCCTGTAGAACAATGTTCAAGTTTTTGTAAATTGAACCATCTGATATATCAACGAACCCAACTTTTTTGGATGATCTGATACTTTTGACAAACCCGCGGGCTTCGATGATGGAGCCAATTTCTGCTGGGTTCGATAGTTGTTGCTTGATAGTGGGGCTCAAGTAGTCCGATTTAAATCGAACCAATTTGGAAAGTCTAGTGGTCCGACGTTGTAGCATTGTTTGATGGCAACGGATATCGAAAGTTGTTGTGACTCAATATCAACTGCGCTTCTCAATTTTCAATTTTTTTTTCACGGGACATATGATAACCACTATTAACTACTCCACACAAAAAAAGGACCGACCAAACCCGACCCAATGCACACACATCATTCCCATAGTGGGGACTATGTATCTCATGCTGTTGACCCATTAGAAGATATGGTTCAGTTATACCACGACAAGAAATTTTCCATCGTTTGTTTGACAGAACATATGCCACGGTTGGAGAGCAGATTCTTATATCCTGAAGAGATTGAAAAATCGTACACCACCTGTAACCTTAATACGGATTTTACCAAGTTTATCAAACATGCTACTGACTTACAATTACGATATAATAATGACAAGGATTCGGGTATGAAGGTCATCATTGGGTTTGAAGTAGAAGGGATAAATACAAACCACATTGATTATTCAAAGAAATTACTTGATAAGGTTGACATGAGCGTGGGGTCAGTTCATTTTGTTAATGAAATCCCCATTGATTTCTCTACTGAATTATGGGTCAAAGCTAGGTCATCCACTAACGAACAAACTACCAGGGCATTGTATCGCGATTATTTCCAATTACAACAATTGGTAATATCAAAATTGAAACCTACAGTGATTGGCCATTTCGATTTAATTAGATTATTACAACCAAAGGATGATTTTGACACCACGACAAACAAACCTACCAATGAGGTTGACTTAGCAAACGATTGGCCGGAAGTTTGGCAATTAGTGATTGAGAATATCAAGCTGGTGAAACTGTATGGGGGGTTGTTTGAATTAAATTCGTCTGCGATTAGAAAAGGTTGGGATACGTCATATCCTAAACGTGATATAGCCCATGCTATTATTAAGTATGGTGATGCAAGATTTTGTTTAGCTGATGATGCGCATGCCTTGAATCAGGTGGGGTTGAATTATGACAAAACTTGGCAATATATTCAATCATTGGGATTGCAAAAATTATACCATCTAGATATAGAAAACGATAAACTTGTTATCAGGTACGAAACTATAGAAGAATTAGATAGACATCCTTTCTGGGGAACAATATAGAGAAATCCCATTTACTTGGATGTGTCGACGACATATCTACCCAAGATCTTACCTTGCTCGATCAATGTGAAAATCTCTGGCAATTCACTCAATCCAACAACCTTAATTGGAGTTTTGATCAACCCTCTGGTAAAGAAGTCAATTGCTTCTGCGGTGTCTTGTCTGTTGCCGACATAAGAAGTTCTAATTTGGATGGTTTTGGAAACTGACTGGAAAATTGGCGCACTGAGTTTGGCATGGGCAGGCAATCCAACCAACACAACTTTGCCCAATGCTCTGACGTAATCAACTGATTGATTGATAGCTCTCTCGGAAGTTGAAACATTGATAACAGCATGTGGGCCTCCCTCGGTCACCTTCTTAATGATAGCAGTAAGATCCTTCTCTTGAGTAAAATCAAGGTAAACTTCAGCACCCAAAGACTTAACAAATTCACCCTTGTCAGCACCACCATCGATAGCCAAAACTCTGTATCCCATAGCATTGGCGTATTGGATACCCAACGAACCCAATCCACCAGCAGCACCAGAAATAGCCACCCATTGACCGGCTTTCAATTCGGCAGTCTTCAATGCTTTATAAACAGTGACGCCTGCACAAGAAATTGGCGCAATACCTGCTAAATCACTACCAGCTGGAAATTTAGCTGCATGGACAGCATCAACGGTAGCATATTCTTGGAAAGTTCCATCGTGAGCAAAACCAGACAATACAGCATGTTCACAATTTGGATCCGCATTTTGTTGACAGAATTCACAGTCCAAACAAGTACTATTGATCAATTTGATACCAGCGTAATCACCAAGTTTCCAACCTTTGACATTTTCACCAATCGCAACCACAACACCAGCACCTTCGTGCCCACCCACAATGGGCAATTTAAAAGCCGGTGCCCAATCACCTTTCCATACGTGGATGTCAGAATGACAGACTCCAGAATATTTGACTTGGACTAATAATTCATTGGACTTGGGGGTTGGGACTGGGATATCCCGATACTCCAATTTTCCACCGTTGGATTCGTACACGACTGCTTTTTGAATTGTTGGAATTGACATGTTTTTTTTAGCTATTTGTTTAATGTATAATGTATTAAATAGACAACAAAAAAAAGGAATATTAAAATCCTAATTGGCTCATAACTGGCGTGATTTTATTTAGTTTAAATATTGTATACTGTTGGGAAAGAAAATGTTGTGAAGCAACTTATGGGGAAAAGGATCGACATTTGTGGGTCAGGAATAATGAATATCCAAACCGGTATGCCGGTCTGATAAATTAAGAAAAAAAAAATTAGACAGCTACATCAAGCATAATTTCTAGTGCCTTTTTCCTTCACCCTCTTTGATTGCTCTCCTTCATTTCCCCCAAGAAATGTATTGAATTTTTGTGACTAAACTTTAATTCTGAAAGAAGTATAATTAGTGGGGTTGGGCCTTGCACCACCACAACATCTTCACCAAATGGCATTTCCTGCTGTATGCGTGATGTTCAAAAAAAAAAAAAGGTTTGACCCCATTAGTTCGGTTAAAATTAAAAATAACCGAATATCATTTAATAGGTGGTTTTGTTGGTAAACTATTTTTCCTCAGTTTTGCAATCGGCAGTTTATTGTGGTTGCGAAAAACAATGGCAGACATTCTTCATTGTTCGAACAATCCCCTGCTAGTGATGCCGCTACCCGGCTACTTGGTATTGTTCTCCTTCTATCCACTGTCAGCCAACAATCCCACGATCCCACGATCCCCGATCTCCGACTCACGACGGACGGTCCATACAACTGGCTGCGCCTGGAATTCACGACAAAGACCAGCTTTGTTTTCCATTATACTTTTGCATTATGACAAATTTCACTCCCCGCCGAATCGGAAATGAGGAAGGAAATAGATTAACATTTCGCCATGAATGTTGCTTAACTCCAGCGTATATTATCTGCCATCTTCTTCAGTTGGTAAAAGTGAAATGCCGTAGACTGTAATTCCGTTAAAAAAAAAATAAGTCACGTGATTCTGTATTTGATTTTGGCTTGAAACTATTCTCCTATTCGATTTCAGAAGAAATCCTCACATAATCTATTCCCAATCACCCATTACATATTCCCAATTCATTTCATTGTCAAAATCAACCAAAGGAGAAGCACCAATTATCAATCGCGCCAGATAATCGACAAGGCTAGTTATCCGTTTACTGATTGGGTGGGTAGTGCATGGAGAACCAGTTTTTCACAAACGATTCAGTGGCGGTGATTACGTAATGCCTCCTACAACATATGCAGGTCAAAAAAAAGTTCCTACGAGAATTTTTTTTACTTCTGTGAATATCAACTACTATAACCAACCGTATATCCACTGATCACTACCAGCACAACTTCAACTACCACGACCACGACCACCTTAATAATCAATGTCCACTCCAGCTAAAAGAAGACTCATGCGTGATTTCAAGGTATGTTTCAAACTAACTCCTGTAAAACTATGCACAAGAGTTAAGAAGTTTCCATATAACTAACATTGTTTTTTTTTTCTTATCAGCGTATGCAACAAGATCCTCCTAGTGGCGTATCAGCTTCGCCATTGCCAGATAATGTAATGAAATGGAACGCGGTCATTATTGGCCCCTCAGACACACCATTTGAAGACGGGACTTTTCGATTGATATTACAATTTGATGAACAATATCCTAATAAACCACCCCAAGTTCGATTTATATCGGAGATGTTTCACCCTAATGTATATGCCAGTGGGGAATTATGTTTGGATATTTTGCAAAACAGATGGTCACCCACATATGATGTCAGTTCGATTTTGACGAGTGTGCAATCGTTATTGAACGATCCCAATATTTCATCACCTGCTAATGTCGAAGCGGCCAATTTGTACAAAGATCATCGTTCTCAATATGTCAAACGAGTAAGAGAAACTGTGGAAAATAGTTGGAATGATGAAGATGAAGATGAAGAAGATGAGGACGACGATGAGGACGGAGAAGGTGATGATGATGATGATGATGATGACCATATAGAACAAGACTGAGTACAATGAAACGTTCTATGAAAGACATGCAAGCATAACCCCACTGTATAAATTGTTTTTTTAAATGAATAATAGATTCCATGTATGTACAAGAAAAAGGTATTTAAATAATGAGAAGCAAGGATTTTGATCTATATATTTATTTATTCATGTGCTCATTTATTTCAACCATAAATAATACCACTTTTTACTCTTTTTACGTTGTTCTAGTTCAATTTGTCTTTGACGTTCAACCTCTTCCAATCGCTTCTTCTCTTCTTCTTCCTTTTTGAGTCGTTCTTGTCTTTCCAATTCATATATATCTTGAATGACAACTTCTTTCGGCTTCCCACTTTCTCCCACATTTTTGTCTCTCGCGATGGCAAACATCGAGATAAACACCACTAAATATATGAAAAACTTGGTCACAGAATCCATTTTCTTCACATTAAATTGATCTTTTCTAACCGGGGTCTGACTCAATAACAATTCCGGTAACTTCTTAATAATGGTATTTGCCTTAGGGGTTGTAGTTTTCACATGTGATGGAACTTCAAATGGAAGATCCAATGGTGGTTCAATGATACTATTCCAATTGGTGAATTTTTCACGGACTCCCCAATTCCCATATGCTATGTAATAACCTAGTTTCTTGTCTTTGACAGATAATTTATTCCAATTCTTATCGTATTTCTCTTGTAATTCAGTCAAAACCTGTCCTTGATGTAACAAACTTAAATCTTTAAATAATTCGGGGTTTTCAAATACAGGACCCGTTTTGATTGGCTGGGTTTCTTCCGAAGAGTTCGATAATAATGATCCCATGTCTTTCAAAGACTGGATGGCTAATTGTGTTGCTTGTCTTTTGGCTTCGTCTGGAGAAAGCTCTGTCTTGGCCTTAGTCGCAAGCGTTCGTTTAATTGTTCTTGGGATCATATGGATGATTTAATAGAAGGAGAAACTTGGAAAATGATAATTCTGAATAAATAAAATATAATGATGCTAAAAGATTTCACGTTGTGCTTTTGAAAATGACTACTCTCCAGATACACTCCTACTTTAAACCAATAAACACTATTCTTCTGTGATTCTTTTGATCCGTATGGAAAACACACAACCACCTGCATGAATCAGAAAAGTTTTCTTGTTTGTCTACAATAGGATTCCATAATATTTCGCACTTACTGAAGGATAAAAAAATGGACTGCATATAGCTGCCTCAATAGAATGACCATCTTTGCTTGCATCTGCTTGCCAGAGTTAATACTTGAACATTCATAACGATAACAATACAATAATAAGCCATGTTTATTGAAACAAAGATTAAAAATTACAATATATACTTTTTATATACCAAAGTATAATAATCCTACCTCGAATCGAATCATCACTACTTCTTCCCTTTCTTTTTTCCTCCTTTCTTTCCAGACTTCTTCTTGGTCTTTTTCTTGTTGCCAGGTTTACGAGAAGCTGTAGTCGATGCGGACTGTTCTTGAAGTGGTTGAGATGATGATTCGGCCAGTTCTGCATTTCCTTCATGCAATGTTTGTGGTTCTGGACTAGTTGATGATTCTGTGCTTTCGTGTTCAATGTCTTGTTCTTGTGATACAGCAGTTGGTTCTGTTTCTTCTTGTTCCTGTGGTGCAACACATGCGCTTATCTCATGTTGTTGTGGTGGTGGTTGTTGGTCCTTTTTCAATGGTTGCTCTTCTTGTAATTCTGGTAATGGAGGTTCAGTTGGTAAATTGATATCTTCAGCAAGATCAATGAGATCTCCTTGTTCCTCTGGGACAGTGTCACAAACATCTTCAGTTGGACTAGTAACTTCTTCCTGTTGTTCTTCAGCGGCTTCTTCTGGTTCATTCTCAGTTGCAACTTCCACTGCTGGTTCCTCGACCAATACTTCTTGTACTTCTGAGGAAATCTCTGCCACTGGTTCCTCAGCAAAAACTTCTGCTACTGGTTCTTCGGCCAACAATTGCTCTTCATCTTCCTCTTCTTCTGGTTCTTCCACTATTACATCTTTTAAAGTCGACGATAAATCTTCAGTTTTTTGTTCTGGACTTTTCACTTTATCCACACTCTGATAGTCACTAGCACTGCCGTCATCATTTTGACTTTGTGAAATCAATGGAGTTGCTTCGTCAATGGTGGATGTGTCATTTTGGATATTCTGTTCATAAATTCTTTCTCTAAGATCCATAACTTCCTCAGGTTCATCGGTGACTTGAGTAGAACTTCCTTCTACTGGTTCTTTAACTTCATTACCGACTTCAAGATCTCCATGTTCATTCTTTTCAGTTAACTTAGTATGTCTAGCACTAGATCCGACTCTAACACTATCATTGGCAGCTCTTCCAAAGAAATCTAATTCCTCTTCGGGATATCTAGGAGGCAATTCTTCTCCTTTATCCAACACTTTATCTACGCCATCTTCAACAACTTTGTCATATTGTGGTAATGAAGCCAAACCCCTTTCTCCTCCCAACTTCTTGTAATCACTAGTGGAAACAAATCCATATTTTCTTACATTTGCTTCAATCCACACAAATCCCAATTGTCCTAAATTGACTTGAAATTTGGCATTTGTAGAAAAACAACCAATGGCAGGGTACAAATCGACAAAACACCCCTTCATGACATCCAACACTTTTCTCCCATTTCTGGTTATAAATATAGTACCGGTGGAGATCACATAACCAAAGCCTACTATATCAGATTGTTGTAATGGTGGCAAGACCAAAGCGTTATATTCACTATGTTCATCTTGATGTTGTTGTAATGGTGTTGGGAAAGGTTTGTTGATTTTCAAATTACCTGTACTCTCATATCCAATGGAAAATTTATTGTATCCTGGAAGTCTGAATGAGGAAGGATATGGCTTTGTGACTAAACCAATTGAAAAATGTGCATTTGAGTTGTTCTCATTGTTGAATTCAAACACTTTCGTTTCAAAATAAATCGTATCAGAATACACACGATTTTTAACGGGGAAAGGATAATTTAATACCGCAGTTGCAGTGGAGTATGGCATATCATTATTATTGAAATTCAATTCCGTCTTATCGGCAACTATAAACCTCTGATTCAAGGCATCGTGGTCGGTTTCAAATTGGAAGGCACTAATACCACATTCTTTAATTAATTTCTCATCTTCTATTGTAAATGTTTTGCCCTTAACTTTGGTAAAATCAGGGGGATTGTCTGACGTAAATTCTTGCCCTTTCAAATATGCTCCTTGTTCTTCAGGAGACAAGCTAGTAAAATCAAAGGATTCCGCCAACTGCAACAAGCTTTCTTCGTCATTTAAAAATTCGCGAGGAACATTGTTCAGATGGGAGCCTAACAAATCGGAAGCTAAACTGGAATATTCATTATGCTCAGAGTTCTGACAGAATAGCTTGTAGGCACAAATTGATAATGCAATAAATAAAAATACTGAGGCAAATACCAACAAAAGGAGTATGCTGGTAGGATCTGATTCCATGGCTATGGTGGATGATGATATATGGACTGATTATTCCTACCGTGCAACTGTGGTATGGTGGTAGTGGTGGTGGTCAGAAGGAAGAAGAAAAAAATTATGTGACGATGTTAGAAATCACAAACAGAGACAAACAAAAAACGAAGACACTGACACTAAGAAAAAAAAAAATTTTTTTTATTCCTAAGAATTTTAATTAATCCCAATTAATTTATTTTACCACCAGAGTTAGGTAATTTACTTAAAGTTACTATACTTAATTAGCTCAGATAGTCTTTGTGGTAGTATGTCGTGCAACTCACATGACACGCTCAGTGTATGTTTTGTTTCGGAGTTAATTGCTTCGGTGTAATGTCGGGAGATATTTCAATTCTTTGTGGACTCAGCCCGCACGATCTTTTGCAATTATTCTGTCTGGACTTCCCCTTCTCTCCTTTCTTTCTTCGCCACATAAGCTCGACTAATTTTTTTTTTTTTTTTGGAATAAGCTTTGCTTTTTCTTTACCAAAGTCGTCTAGACTTAGATATTTTAGCATCGTGGAACGTTGTGTGTTGTTTTTCCCGAGATTCGTTTGTTCCTGCAACGATAGACAGCCAGTGTTAGCGGATCAAATTTCATGAACTGAAAAACATAACATTGGTTGCGCGGCTGGAGTTTCCTATTTGGGACATATAGTGAACATGTTGTGCTAACGCGTATATTTCTCTTCCATGACCACACAAGTAGCTTATAGATTATACAAAAGGAGCCTCTGCATTTTTTTAACGGCTTTATTACCAGATTATACTTGTCAGCCTGCTGGTTGTTATAGTTTTACCATGTTCTTCTTGACCCCCTGCCTGGACGAGGCGTGAAAGCCTGAGCGACGCGTTGGTGCAAGTTTCATCACAGCGCATTTTTTTTTGTTTTTCATCGATCCATCAATTCATCTTTGTCCTTTTATCAACGCCCACTGGCACCTGCATCCCCCAATAACTATGACCGTTGAAGCCATTTGGAAGAAACTAGCTATTGCAGAATCCGAAATTAGTTTACTGAAAGTATTACGATGCGGACAAACCTTTCGTTGGAAGAGCATCAACAATGTCTGGTCATTTGCAATCCAAGATAGAATCATCTTATTAAAACAAGACACCGAAAACATATATTATTCACATGTAATGCAAGACGGCAAACATGGTAAAGATCTGGAAACTTTACAATTTATTAAAGATTATTTTGTCTTGGATGTAAATCTTGGTGAATTATATTCATCATGGAAATCACTGCATCAGAGATTTCAACCTATCTCGAAAATCAAACTTTCGCCATTCGATTTATTCACCGGTATTCGAATACTCCGACAAGACCCTTGGGAATGTCTCGTTTCTTTCATTTGTTCCTCCAATAATAATGTTAAGAGGATTTCAAAAATGTGTGATAACCTATGTGTACATTTTGGAGAATATATCAATGAATACCAAGGGCACAAATACTATTCCTTCCCTACCCCGGAAGCATTGTCTGACGAACAAGTCGAATCCAAATTACGTGATTTGGGGTTTGGATATAGAGCTAAGTATATTCATCAAACTGCACGTAAATTCACCGACAACGTTAAATTCCCCGACATCACAATTGAAAACCTACATGACTTGAGAAATCAGAAATATGGCCCTGCTCATGAATTCCTATTGCAATTGACAGGTGTGGGACCCAAAGTGGCGGATTGTATTTGTTTAATGTCATTGGATAAACATGATGTGGTGCCTATTGATACTCATGTTTATCAAATAGCCATTCGTGATTATAAATTCAAAGGGAAGAAAGATATGAAAACATTAAACAAAGAAACTTATGCAGCAATTAGATCCTTTTTCCAAGACATTTTTGGCAATTATGCTGGTTGGGCTCAATCGGTGCTATTTGCTGCTGATTTAAGTGATTTAAATAATGGTACCAATGTAGTGGAGGCAATTGAAGAGAAACCACAATCTCCACGAAAAAGAATCAAACTTGATAAAATGATCAAAGTTGAAAGCTAACTTGTTCAATCCATTCTAAATTATGGTCTACATGTGCATCCTAATTCGCTTGATTTTCTATACGTCTTATTTTTTTGAAGTAAGTTTTTTATATTTAAATATTATACAACTTGTGGAAAGCAATTAAAATGATGCACATATGCTTGTAAAAATAAATGCAAACAAAGTAGGAACCGATATTTTTTTAAAAAAAAAATCAATGATATATCCGTTAATCCATCTAATCGAATAAACCGAAACCCATATCTTCATCAGATTCTTCCTTTTCTTCTTCAGCAGCTTCTTCAGCAGCGGCTTCTTCACCACCAGCAGCGGCACCAGAAGCAGTAGCGGCAGCACCTGCAGCTGGAGCAGAAGCAGCGAAGGAGAATAATAATTCTTTCAAGTTTTTACCTTCAACGGCTTTAGCGAAAACATCGGCCCAGATGGCGTCGACATTGGCACCAGCAGCCTTGGTGATGGCTAATAATTTTTCAGAAGTGATTTCTTGTTCAGCATCTGCTAAGATTAAAGCAGCGTAGGAGACGGAGGCTTCAGTAGACATTATTATTATCGTTAATTATCAATGTATGATCCTTAGTACATGGGTAATTTTTTCACCCACCTATTTTTTTCAGTTTGGTGATAGTGTGGGAAATTGGTGAGCACCTAATTGAAAAAAAAAAATGATTTTTGGTTCACGCACGTAGATTAGGGTTTATTAGCCCTAATATATTGCACGTGATTTGAATTCTCCATATAATGCGTAGTAGGGACTGATATCTACTCCACAATTTGCTTTCCAAGCATTCTGAATACTTCTTATTACAAGAATCGACTATAAATATAAACATGAACATAAAAAAATCACTAAATTAAAATAAACTTAAAAATAGAGAATAGATAATATATATACAAGGATTTTCTCTTTACCAAAAATACCAAAATAACAGCCAATATACAGAAAAAAAAAGTACCCCAAGTTAGTCCGATCTCCAACCAAAGTCGTAGTTACTTTCTAGAATCATGCAGAACGAACCCTTTGTTTGGGTCGGCCTTGAATATGGCTACTGATCTTAGGTAAACCTTATCAGGAAAAGTACATCACGAACCTCACCTAGATCTATTTGAAGAAAGAGCTAACATCTTTGAGCCAAGTCTTGTACTCTTCTTCTTCTTTAAAGTCACTGTAAGACAAGATGAACTCACCTAATTCATTGCTGACACCGTAAGACTCTAAATAGTTTTCGAATTCAGTTTGAAGAGCTTCATCCAATTCAACAAACTTAGGACCTTGGTAGTTGAATTTATCAATGAATTCACCATCTGATTTAATCTTACTGATGAATTCTTTGGTGTTTGGTTGGAAATTCAAGAATTCAATAGAAAAGGTTCCTTCAGTACCTTGTAATAATAAACTGAAGAATATACCTTGATTGGTTTTGGAATCCTCAACTAAAATCTTGACATTACTGAAAAGTTCATCCAATTCTTCGATTTCTTCTTCCATTTCTTCAAGAACATATTCCGGAGCAGGCACTGCAGAGGTTTCTTCAACATCGAAATAAACGTGAATGGTTTTGCCATCTTTAGTTGTTTTAATCAATTCAACATTGGAAGTTCCCTTGGTGTCAACGATTTCATATCCTTCGTCTTTTAAGAATTCTAATTGTGGTGCACCCAATTCATTTGGGGTTTTGTCTGAAACGTCTTTTTCACTTTCAAGAACTTGTTTAAGTTCTTCGTGTTGGTTCAATTTTAATGAAGTTTGATGGAAAGTACGCAATGTAGTGGTTGCAACGAGTTTTGGCAAAGTGATCCTGGCGACACCAGCGGATGGTTTGACAGCAGAAGCAATCAATCTTTTGGACAATTGAGAACGTAAAGTGGAAGACAACAATCTAGACATGGTTGGCGGGAGTTTTGAATCGATGTAATTGGTTTAAATGAAAGAAATTGAAAAGATTAAAAAAAAAAAAAAGGGGGCGAAAGTGGGTGTGGAAATTTTGCGATGTGGGCAGTCCAGTGTGAGAGAAAATAAGGAGTTATGGATTTACTGAGGAGACACGAGGAAGACGAATGATTATGGTCGTGCAAATTGTGCAATACTCGGGATAGCTCTTCCACGATTTTGCATCCACTCATCTTGTCACCTTTCATTTTACAAGTCAAAATAGACACACAAGCGAATAAATCTAATGTACAATTGTATTAATACTAAACGTGCTATTCTGAGATCTGAATATATACCAGACTAAATGGTTAAAAAGTCAAACTCTTTTCTATGAATAAAAGCAAATAAGAAAGCAAAAAATTAAAAAAGAATATAATATAATATAATAAGAACGAATAATCAAAATCGTAAAATAGTACGTGACACTCCGAAAGTTAACATTAACAATGATAATAACAATAACAAGTAAAAAAACGAATTACCTTTTTGTTTGTCATGGAGACATTAAGGAATTGAAATAATCCTGAACAAATAATGCACTTTTTCTGTATCTTCTTTCTTTATATTTGTCAAATATAGCTTTATGATTCTTTTCAGCATATCGACAATTTTCTAATAAAACTTCTGCCAAGGGACGTACTTGTCGTTCGGTGAACCCACTATAAAACACATGCAATTCTGTCCAATCGCCTCTTCCGAGCAATTTTCGAGATAAATAATGGGCGCCACCAGCAAGCCAACTTGGAGGTGACGCAACGAATTTGGAATCCATGATGGTAATTTCAAGGAAATATTTGGCTAATGTACGGGTTTCATAATCATAATTATCCGCTTTCGATATCCTTCTTAAAAAAGACATTGGACCGGGCCAGCCCATATCAAAATCTAATACATCAATCATAAATCTTTCTGCCTTTAATAGGTCATCTATTGAATACGCGTTATCGGCCATATAGGCAACTTCTTGCACAGTTGGACAATTAATTTCTTCATATTTGGCGGCAATGAATAAAGCCACTGCTCCAACCAATTGAAATCGAGTTAGTGATACCTGTCTCTTGGATAAAAACCTATCAATATAATTCACAGTTAAGAATAATGTTTCTGGCAATAAATTAAAACGTGAATGCACTTGAACTACCCAATCCATCAACACCGATCTCATTTCCCATTTCAATTCTGCTTGGTCGTCCATGTAATTCCCATCGGGAGTATATTTATGTTCCAATTCATGTAAGTAATTGAAGATTTCGGGGGCATATTCTGCAACCATGGTAGCATCATAAGTGTCCTCGTCGTCTTCGTCCAATGTGGTACGTGAATATTTCTGAATAACATATTTGACTTCGTTCACACACGAGTTACTCCATATAGGCTTCATAGGATAATGGTGATTCAGTAAGTCTATGTCATGCTGTTGTTGGTCATCATCATCATCCTCGTTTTCTTCTTCCTCTACATCATTTTCATACTCGTCGAGTTCTTGATGGTTGTGATGGTGGTGATGACGACGATGATCCAATTCGTTATCGGCTTCGCTAATTCCTTTGTCATCAATTGTCTCGAATGCGTCACTTATTAGTTGATTCTTGCTATCATCGTCATTCAATTCCAAGTCAATGTATTTATTTTCTTTGTCTTCGTCTTCGTCAAACTCGTCGTCGGTCTCTTCATCATCATCATCATTATCGTCTTTGTTTTGCAACAATACTCTCTCCAATCTCGGTTTTTTAAACTGATGGATATTTGTGTCTTGTTGTTGGTATATCTGTATTTTGGATGCACTGGTCGAACTGGTCGTATGGCGATGCGAAATAGTATGAGATGTTTGTGAATGTTTGGTTCTATATGAATGTTTATTCTCTTGTGTTGTGACATCTGATAATGCTTCTCTATGTGATGGTAAATGAGTTGACGTAGCTGATGTGCTAGCGAAATCTCCCACACTTCTCCTTGATGAGACCTTTGACTTTAGATGTTGGGTGAGTTCATTTTCATCTGTGACAGAAGATGATTTATATGATTTCATAATGCAATTCGTTTTTTTGAATGGTTGTTATTGGTGTTGTTATGAGTAAAGTCAATACTCCAACTTCCCCCTTACTTCAATGGTAAAATTAATGTGGTTGTAATGGAGTAAGGAAGATTTTTGCTGTTGTTGATACTTTCAAATATGAAGAAAGATTTTTCCCTCTGCTTCCTGTCTGTGTCTCTGACTCTGTGTCTGTTTCCAGGTGTTCTGTGTGCTGTCGGATTTTTTTTTT
>JAKTVH010000414.1:0-30067 GCA_030557105.1 Candida frijolesensis | reverse complement strand
AAAAAAAAAGAAAAATTTTCTGTTTTCCTTGTTTCTTTCTATTTTAAAAATAATCACAATTCCCTCCTTGTCTTTATTTCTTCATCTCACCCATTGAACAACTAATCAACTAATTCATATTTTTTTTGAAGTGAACTTAAATCAACAATTCCATTTCCAAGTCTACTTCCATTTTTTTTTTCATTCCCACGAGCACCCTTCCCTTCCCTTCCCCGTAACATCGCAACGACGACCACAACCACGACCCAACTATCTTTTTTTCGTGCTCTGTCTACTGTCCACCCCCCTCCTTTTCATTCAATCCACGTCACAACCACGTATCATATTCGTTACAGTGTTGACACCCTTCATAATCTCCCCCATTCCCACTCCCACTCCCACCTCTTTTACTTTGTCTCGCTTGCTTAGCTTGCTTTTAGGTTTTGTTCACCCACCACTAGTACTATTAATAAGCCATGACTAGCATCTACACATCTGATTTGAAAAACCATAGACGTGCACCTCCACCACCGCCAAGTGGTAACACAGCAAACTCTCCTTCTTCAATCCCCTTGGCATCATCTGCATCTTCACCTTCTCCTCACAACCAATTAAGTGGTATGGGGATGCCATCAAGTCTCACTAAGCCAATTCACTTAAACATCAATTCCAACAAACGTCAATCTGGCTGGGTCCATGTCAAAGACGACGGAATTTTTACTTCGTTTAGATGGAACAAAAGATTTATGGTCATCAATGAAAAAACCTTAAATTTCTATAAACAAGAACCTGGCAGCGACAACAGCAATTCTCCAGACTTGTCGTTCCCATTATATTTGATCAATAATATCAACTTGAAGCCAAACTCAGGATACACCAAAACTTCATATTCTTTTGAAATCATCCCGAAAAACAACAACAAACCAATCTTGATCTCGGTTAAGTCAAAGAACGACTACCTGGATTGGATAGATGCATTTACTACAAAGTGCCCGTTGGTGCAAATTGGTGAAAACTCAACAAATGGATCATACGGCTCTTCGTCTTCGTCATCCCATCTTCAAATCCAACATTTAACGAACAACAATTTACCATCATCCCATTTGCTGTCATCTTCAAACTCATCCCCATCAAATATACTAAGTGGTGGTAATGCTGGCGTTTCTGGTCCAATTAACTTCACCCATAAAGTTCACGTTGGGTTCGATCCAACAAGTGGTAACTTTACAGGGTTACCAGATACTTGGAAGAGTTTATTGCAACATTCTAAAATCACCAATGAAGATTGGAAAAAAGACCCTGTCGCCGTTATTGAAGTATTGGAGTTTTATTCAGATATCAATGGTTCTGCTGCTGGAACTCCAATGGGATCTCCTATGATTAATGGTAATTTCAACAATCCAAATGCATCCATCGGCAATGGTTTGACTAGTGACACTCAAAAAATGACCATTCAGGATAATAATCTACAAGAATGGACTAAACCACCAACAAAATCAACCCAATTTAAACCGAGTCGAGTAGCTCCTAAACCACCAACTCCTTATCATTTGACCCAACAAGGCAGTGCGTCCAATCCATCGTCCCCAATTGGATCATCATTCAACCTCAACACCCCTGGCGGTCCTAACAATAACAACACCAAGAATGTTTCTCCATTATCCAACTTGATGAATAAATCAGATCCGGCATCCGATCTTGTTCCTGTTAGAAGAGCACCGCCTCCACCAACAGCAGGTGGTAAATCTGGTCCATATCAAGAACAACACAAACATCCACTTCAACAACAACAACAACAGAGCCAAGCACAACCACGTCCATTCAATCAAACTCCACCACAGAACCAAGCTAATCATCCTAAACAAATTCCACCTTCATTACCACAATCAGGTCCACCAGTTAACAAAACTACACAGAACAAAATTCACCCAGATCTCAAAATCCAACAAGGTACGAACAATTTCACTAAACCTGATAATGCTGATCCTAAACAATTTATTAAACCATTTACTTTGCAACTGAAACTGGGTCAACAAAATTTGGGACAAAAACCATCCCAACCACTTCAAGTTCAGCAAGAGAAACAACAACAACAACAACAACAAGGTATTCCATCGCAACCTGCTACTTCTATGGGTAGTTCTCATTCAGTTACCAAACCATTGAACCCGATAGATGATGCAGTGAAACCACTTAACTTGAAATCAAAGTCCAAAGAAGAATTAAACAATAAGCTGAAATCTCCTTCACCAACCAATGGAGGAAACAAGACCAAAGAAGCACCAACGGGTCAAGGTGTTACCAAGACAGCTAAACAACTCAAGAAAGAACGCGAAAGATTAAATGATTTACAAATTATAGCCAAATTGAAAACTGTTGTCAATAGCCAAGACCCTAAGCCTTTGTTTAGAATCATTGAAAAGGCAGGTCAAGGTGCCAGTGGTAATGTTTACTTGGCAGAAATGATCAACAGCAATAACAGGAAAATTGCCATAAAGCAAATGGATTTGAATGTTCAACCTAGAAAGGAATTGATTATTAATGAAATTTTGGTTATGAAAGATAGTCAACATAAAAACATTGTTAATTTCCTAGATTCTTATTTAAGAAAAGATACAGAATTGTGGGTGATTATGGAATATATGGAAGGTGGTTCTTTAACTGAAATTATTGAAAATAATGAATTCAAATTGTCTGAAAAGCAGATTGCTACCATTTGTTTCGAAACTTTGAAAGGGTTGCAACATTTGCACAAGAAACATATTATTCATCGTGATATTAAATCCGATAATGTTTTGTTGGATGCTTATGGTAATGTTAAGATTACTGATTTTGGGTTCTGTGCCAAGTTAACTGATCAAAGAAATAAACGTGCTACCATGGTAGGAACACCATATTGGATGGCTCCCGAAGTTGTTAAACAAAAGGAATATGATGAAAAAGTGGATGTTTGGTCGTTAGGTATCATGACGATTGAAATGATTGAAGGTGAACCACCATATTTGAATGAAGAACCATTGAAAGCATTATATTTGATTGCCACTAACGGAACACCAAAATTGAAGAAACCTGAGTTATTGTCGAACTCAATTAAGAAGTTTTTGTCAATTTGTTTATGTGTGGATGTTAGATATAGAGCAAGCACCGATGAATTATTGGAGCATTCATTTATTCAACATAAATCTGGGAAAATTGAAGAATTGGCACCATTATTGGAATGGAAAAAACAACAACAATTACAAAAACATCAAAAACAATTTGAGGAAGGTACTTCGACGACTGGATTTGAATAAAAAAGACAGTTGCTTGGTTCATTTCTTCTACTTTTTCTTTTCTTTTCTTTTCTACATCTTTTTTATTTGATACATTGTAAGTTTACTAGACATTTAATAATACACAAGTTTTTTTTTTTTAGAGTTGGTTTACAACAAGATCGTTCCTCAATAACAGCCCCCAGACGATAAACATTCACTTTATCCATTGTCTAAGGTTATCTGCATATTCCATTACTATTCCGATACCCTATTGTATCAAGTCAAATTAGAAAAAGAAATTTCGTGTGGCTATTGCGCTCGTCGACACAAACGGATTAATTGGGTTACAAAAAAAGGGGGGAGGAAAAAAAAAATTTTTTTTTCTTGGTGCGGGTTTTCTTGCCATTTCGCAACTTTATCTACTGTCAAAAATAAGCGGCATTTTTTTTTTTTTAAATTGGAGCCCATTTACTTCCTCATCATCACGCCTCAAACCAATTAATCTACTGCGTTAAAAAAAAAAAAATTTTGGTTTTTTTTATTTCGTTTATCTTTGATTTCAGATTAATTAATCAACTTCCCTTTTTTCTTTTTTTCCTTACTATCACAGTAATTATCCAAGAGGAAAACTATATAAAAGCAACTTTCCATTATCATTTACTTTCCTTGATTTGCTTTTAGATCTTCTTTAGTTTTGGCTTAGAAGATTTCATAACTTATCCGACGAGTTTTTTTTTTTTAGTTTAATTCATTGAATTTTTTGCTTAAAAGTCACACGATGACTTGCTGACATAAACTAACTAATAAAAACAATACAATTATACCATTAACAATAACTATTAATTACTAATAACTAATTTCATACCTTAAACAAAGGTTAACTAATTTTACCAGAACTATTTCTCCCGAAACTAAGGAAACCGCAACAACATTTAATTTAACTGACTATAAAACCCACCATTTAATCATAATGAACTCCAACGTTCCAGTAGAATATTATGATGAAAATTTCATCCCTGGTACCACCAACATCCTCACAGGACGAATCACCGATGAATCATCCTCCATATCTTCGAGCAAATCCCTTAAAAGAGATGCCAAAACAGGACTTGTACTCATCCCACAACCTACCGATTCACCCAATGATCCATTAAACTGGAGTAAAAAACGTAAGGCATGGCAATTAATCTTATTATCATTCATCACTGCCCTTACTGCAGCCATATCCAATGATGCAGGAGCCAGTCAAGATTCATTAAATCAAACATATGGAATCAGTTATGATGCCATGAACACTGGGGCAGGGGTGCTTTTCATATTCATTGGATGGTCATGTATCGTGTTTGCACCTGCTAGTTCATTATATGGACGTCGTATTACATATTTGATTTGTTTATTAAGTGGGACATTGGGCTGTGTTTGGTTTGGCATGAGTAAACGTACCGCAGATACCATTTGGAGTCAAGCATTTGTTGGGTTAAGTGAAGCATGTGCCGAAGCTCAAGTGCAACAAAGTTTGACCGATATGTTTTTCAGTCATAATTTGGGTGCTGTGTTGACACTTTATATCAGTGCCACGTCGATTGGTTCATTTTTGGGTCCTTTGATTGCCCAATATGAATCGTATTACCAATCATTTAGATGGGTCGGTTGGTGGGGCGCCATCATAACTGGTGGTTGCTTAGTGGTGACGTTTTTCACTTGTGAAGAAACTGTGTTTGAAAGAAATTTATACACTAAAGTTTATGAATCTAAAACTTCCGAGCAACCTGATGAAATTGATCAAGAAGGAGACAGTAAAGGGTGTAGTGACGATGGTAATGAAGATAAGAAAGAAATCACCAATGAAATTTCAAGAGAAGTTGAAATCAATGGTGGTGGTGGTAACAATGACATCATCAATGTTGATCCAGAATCAAATCTTGAAAAGGAGAAATCCTATTTCCAAAAAATTGCCCTTATCACACCAGCATCGTATCTTGAAGGATTTGGATTCAAGCAATATTTACAAAGATTCTTACTTTATTTCAAAGTGTTCACCTTACCAGGAGTGTGGTTTTCTGGATTATTATGGGGGTTACAAGACACCTATATGACTTTTTTCTTAACTACCCAAGACACTTATTTCTATGAACCTCCATGGAATTATTCCAATGCCGGTGTGGCTATTATGAATGTTGCCACATTGATTGGAGCAGTTATTGGATGTATCGTCTCTGGGTTATTTTCCGATTATCATGTTATTTGGTTAGCCAAGAGGAATCGAGGCATCATGGAAGCTGAATATCGATTATACTTATTAATCATCACATTGGTTATCTCTCCCGTGGGGTTAATTATGTTTGGTGTAGGAGCAGCTAGAGAATGGCCCTGGCAAGTGATTTATGTCGGGTTGGGATTCATTGGATTCGGTTGGGGTTCTATTGGTGATACTTCGATGAGTTATTTGATGGATGCTTATCCTGATATCGTTATTCAAGGTATGGTGGGGGTCAGTATTATTAATAATACCCTTGCGTGTATTTTCACCTTCACTTGTTCGTATTGGTTGGATAGTTCAGGGACTCAAAACACTTATATCGCTTTAAGTGTTATTGATTTCGCTACTATCGCTTTGGTTTTCCCATTCTTATACTATGGTAAGAATTTTAGAAAAATGACCAAAAACACTTATGTGTCCATGGTTGAATTAACTCAAGGTATGGGCTGATCGAATAATATTACAAGTTCATTTTTATTTAAATACAGTTGATTAATTTACATACAGTATATCTTTATCATTATTTTTTACTCTGTTTCGCTTTCTGTGATTGTTTAATCAACATTCATTTCATCAGCAGCTCCTTTCTCTTCACTTGCAGCTTGTTGTGGTTGTTCGGAATTACTTTTCATATAATCATCCAATTGTTGATCTAAACTATCGGTTGTTTTTCCCATATATTCGTTCAATTCTTGATCCAATTCTTCGGCACTTTTCTTAGCAACTCTTGTTCTTCCCGTGGGTCTATTACTACCTCTTCCACCTCTTGCACCCCTCTCGCCACCTCTTCTTCTCTCACCGCCTCTTTCACCACCTCTTCTTCTCCTATCATCACTACCACTACGAGGAACTCTTGGGTTAATTCTATCAAACAAACTAGTGGTGTTTTCAACAACCAATAATTTCCCCATGGCTTTTTTCCCATCAAATTTCTTAATCGCTTCTGAATTACTTCTGTCACAATCGTCTTGGAAACAAATATAAGCAATGGTATCATTCTCATCATCAAATTTAACAAAATCAACAGCATTCACACTGGAAAATAATTTGGATAAATCTTCACCATTCAATTCCGGATGAATATTTTTAATTCGTAATGTTGGTCGATTGTTAGCCAATGCTGAAACTTGTCTTGGGATTCCTGAAGAACGAGAGACAACTCTGGATGTGAATAGATCATCATCATCATCATCTCCATTACGATTGGATGATCTTGATGATGGTGCTCTATATGGATGATGATGAGAAGGACGGGAAGAACGACCAGCTCCTCTTCTGCGTGATGTGGGTCTTCTATTAGAAGAGGACGAAGAAGAAGAAGAAGATTTCTTTTGTCCAATTATATCGTCTAATGACTGTTCTAAGATATCTGACATTGATGCAAGTTGGTTATATTTGATATGTTGGGATAGGTTGTTGGTGGTTGTTGTTCGTTGGATTGAGTAATTGGATTTTTTTTTTTTTTTTTCACTTCAAGTTTTGGTTTGCTGGCAGAGTGGTTGAATTTTTCGCTTTCTTCTCCATTTGCTCGCGTTTTCTTTTTTCTCTTGCTTTACCTGGTTTTGGTGGTGGCTGGGACTAATAAAAATGGCATTGATCGGTGTTAGAACGCGTGGTATGAAGCGGAAAAAATGAAGCAAAAGCTGGGATGAACATCGTGGTATAAACGGACCATAACTTTGATTTTGCAATTACCAGATAAGAGCATATCTTGTTGAAGCATAACTACTGATTTAATGTATTTCAAACAATGTGAATCCATCTGGACATATGACCAGCTAGTTGTCTCATGTTAGATGCTTCCAAAGTGCAAGGCCGTAATAAATATAAGCAATTCTTCGGAACTGGTATTAATTATATGAACAGTGGCAATATCAATTGTTTCACGTATAGATATTGAATCAAGATGAAGAACAGGACAGAAGATACATTGGGGGTTAATCCAAATGGTGAGTTTAAGATGAGAGAAATTGATGACAATTATTATTTTGCAATTTTTTATTCTATGTCATTTTTCTTGCATGTCGCCACGAAAATGGTCATCCTTTTTTTTTTTTTGCAGTCGTTCCCTCGACTACTGTTAATTTTTTTTTTTCTTGGACATTGAAGCATGTTACTAACCACCAGCTAATTACTCGGAGAGGAGAAAAGGAGAGGGTGTTTGATTCTGCTGTCAGTGACAATGATTAACAATGTAATAGGGAATGATATGGGGTGTTGTAAGATAGGATTGTGATCAAGAAAAATTTCATGCAAATCCAACCGTGAGGCAATAATATCGACAAAAGTAGGTACCAATTTAATCACGTTTTATCTACTATCAACATTTCTCGCCACGAGGGGTTATCCCAGTGGGCATCCTTTATGCATGTCAAGCTAAATTGGTAAGAAAAAAAAAGAAAATGCAAGTGAGTATAGCCTCACAGGTTTATCTATCAATCCATGTGGATTATTATTATATTATTGAAAAACATACGATTCCTCTGCATGCCCCACTATTTATCGATCTACCTGCCGCTGTCTTTCTTATTGTCCTAGTCTTTGAAAGACTCGTATTTTCAGAAGCCATGTTATTTGCGCCGGTCTCTATCTGAAAGTCGTTTGGAACAGATAATGGTGCTTTACAAACTACACAACAACAACCAAACCAAGAAAAATATTGGTTAGAGCAAAAGTAATAGAAGATAAAATATACAAACGCTAGACAATAAGGAACACACACACACACACAGAGAGAGAGAGAGAGTCAAATATCCAAGAAAAGATGAGAGATGAAGAATAAAGAACAAAAATCTTAACTAGGACACACGCAATCATTCACCTAATCAAGAATTTTTTTTGATAAAGTTTTTTAAATAAATTCGTGCACTTCTTTCTGTGTGGGTCAAAAATCTTGAGTGAAACTGGATGATAAAATCACTCCAAAGTACGCAATTCCGATACAGGACAGGTTCATAATCTCAGATCGGATATTAAGGAGGAAGTGACACGACGGATTTAATCCATTTCTTCCGACCACTTGTTGCGTATTGTAGAACAACAATAACGAAAAAAAAAAAACACCAATTAGTGCAAGGCTTTGGAATGGAATATTTTAATGTCGAAAGTTTAATTTAGGTTGTTATCCCCTGACCCCCATGTAAAGCAAAAAGAAAATGTGGTTCCATTCTTCTTCCTAGCTTGGAAGGTTGGCGCAGGAAGCAATCTTGGCGATGTAATGCAGATAAAGTATAGAAATTAGTCTGGGTGCATGTACAATCTATCCCCCTTTGTAACTATCTCTCCCATTCGATGGGAACAAATGGAATTTCTTGAACAATTGCAAGAAAAAAACAGAAAAGTACCGGAATCGAATAGACTGGAATGCAATGGAAGTATAGTACAAGAAAAGAAAAGAGTGGGAAAGAAAAGAAACGGAAATTGGACGAAATGAAAAGAAATGATTCTCAGGGTTAGTTGTTTAGTCAGTCATGCAATGGAGAATAGGAGTAAAATAGTACGCGTGGGTTAGTCAACGGTTTATACTGCTACTCGAGGGTTTCCCTTTCTAATTAACTTCTTGCTTGCTTTACTTGCAGAATGGTGGATTACGTATATGTTAGGATTATCTGTGGTTTGTTTGCCTGAACATTTATTGTTCGGCGTGTACCCACTCACAATTACTAATCACGAGGTTCTTTCCGTTTCTTTTTAAGTATGTGCAGCTTGGTTCTAGTCGCATCACCTCATAGCAGAGACAGAGACAATGGCTCCAAAACAATACTGATACGACAGATAGGAAGAACATCCACAGCTTAATCCACAGATAGTTAAACGAATTAAACTTATTATACACCCCCCACAACTTATATACTAAAATCATTGAACATTTGACAGTTAACATTAAACATTAAACATTAAACACACCACTTGCATCCAGCTGACTGCGCAAGTAGTTATAATATTAAGCCCAGTTCCACTTATAATAAAAAAAAAAAAACCACACCAACCATATCCCAACCCCATTACTACCACTACTACTACAAACTGTAACTATAACTATAATTGTAAGTATATAATTTATTCATCTTCCCTTTTCTTTTTTCTTATATTTATATTTACCACTTTTCTTACTTCCTTTTTTACAATACCAATATTAATACCAACACTACCACCATCCTTGAAAATCTGGTGCCAAATTTTCTTCGACCCTCCTCCCCTCCTCTCCTCTCCCCCCACCCCCTCACATAGTCACACTAAACGCATTCCACGCCAACCCATCATTTCTTTCCATCTTTGTGCCAACCTTTCTGTTCAGTTACAAAAATAGAAAGATTAAAAGGATAAAGAATAGCGGATAACCCAAATATAAAACAATAAGAAAAAAAAAGCAGAGAGAGAGAGAAAGTGAAAGTCCCAGATTTAGCACTCAACACATTTTTTTATTCGATTACAACCCACCCAGAGAATCGATACAAAAATAAAATCTTTACAACCGAAAAGATTTCGATTTTTTTACAACACTTTTTACAACCAGTTTCACCAATCACCGTTGAACACCACTCTGATATTCCTATCTACTTATAGCTATTTCGACTACTACGACTATTTGCAAAGTACTCAACTGACCCACACATTCCTTTTTTTTAATAATCTACCACTATGCACGGCCACCGACATTTCAGTTTTGATAAGTTGAAAAATAAAGTTTCTTCCCACAGACGACAGAACGAACAGTCTATATTGGAACTAGCAGCAACAACCTCCCATCACAGCACCACAAACACAAATGTGAACACGAATACGAACAACGGTATCAACAGCAACAACGTCAACGACAACGGAACCACCAACTTCAATATAGAGAGTCGAAGCAAAAGTATAGACAATGGCAACGTCAGATTTGATGCAAGTGCACTTCTTAGTCCGAGCCAACCTTCAAGATTAAGATCCAATCTGAATCCCAACAACAACAACAATAATAATTCCAGTCTACAAAATCGAAGAGGAAGTGCGTCTTCGGAGTCACGCTCCCGTCCAAGATCACGATCATTTGTGCACGGCCCTTCCCTATCACCATCTCATTTCTTCAGAAACAAAACCAAGGATCTAGTCAAACAAGAGACTGCCCAAATCATTCTGAAAAAGTTAATTCACATGTTGCGAGATTTAGGTTTACAAAATCCAATAGCAGTGAAAACTGTCAGCCAAGGTTCAATATCAAAAAATTGCAAAGTCTACGTCTCCAACACTAATGATTGCATATATCTCCCACCGGCCACCTCGGCTAGTTTCACTTATGAAGATGTTGATAATGGGGGTATAATATTGGAACAAGACGATTCCGTGAGTGGGATTTCAGTTCCAAATTCACCTATTCTAAATCCCACTGTTCCCTTTAGCCCAGACCTACCAGAAGGCTCCAATGCAGATATGTTAAATAAGATGAAATCGTTCCATTCGCCAAATTATTTATGTTCCAAAATTGACTCAACTGATCCTATACCTCACACATTTGCAGTTATCGTCGAGTTAACAAAAGACTCATTATGGATTAAAGATTTGAAGATCAAATTTCAATCTGTCACAAATATATTATGGCCAAGTGGCGATTCGTATAACCGAGCTCATGTAAAGGAGAAGTTTATTATTGGAAACATGGAATGGCAGACGTCGTTGTCGAACGCAGACTATTACATAAATAGTTCCAATTCAAATGAGGTGAAGCTGAAGAAGTTGTGTGCAGAAGACTTGGTGAAGCGTACTCGTGAGTACAGATTAGTTGGTTTTGATGATGTGACCAATTCGTCGTCAACTTCATTAAGTGATGATTCGGAGAATATCCAAACCATTTCTTCCAATGGCACTGGGAATTCAGCAAGCGTGAATGCAAATGAGATTTATAAAGCCGGTCTATATGTCTTCTTGTTGCCTATTCTATTGCCTGATCATATTCCCCCCACTATCATTTCCATTAATGGTACTTTGCAACACACATTGCTGGTCAATTTTAACAAATTAAGTGATAAATTCAATAGAAAACTGAAAGTCAGTGCGTCTTACAATTTACCAATGGTTCGAACTCCACCAAATATTGCCAATTCCATTGCTGATAAACCAATTTATGTCAACAGGGTCTGGAATGATGCTGTACATTATATTATTACTTTCCCCAGAAAGTATGTTTCCTTGGGAAGCGAGCATGTTGTGAATGTCAAATTATCTCCATTAGTAAAAGATGTCATCATCAAGAGAATTAAATTCAATATATTAGAAAGAATAACTTATGTTTCGAAGAATTTATCCAAGGAGTATGATTTTGATAGCGAAGATCCATTCTGTATGCATCCCTTATCTAAAGAAAACAAAGTCAGAGAGCGTGTTGTTTCGCTATGTGAATTGAAAACCAAAAACAAACAAAGTGTTTCAGGAGCCACTGATACTTATAAGGAAGAGATTATCAAATGTCCAGATAATAATTTATTGTATTCATGCTATGAAATTGAAGAAGACGTTAACAACAAACAGCATAAACGAAGAGGTAAAGACACTTCCACAACTAAACCGTTGGTGGCATCACCATTAGACATTAACATTGCATTGCCATTTTTAACTACCAGGTCAGACAAATTGATGATGACATCTGCCATCGAAGATGATAGTGGGTCATTGGATCTGCCTGTAACTTCCAGAAGAGCTTCTCTTGTCAGTGACAATGGAAGTGCAGCTCCACCAAACCCAACATCTCCAGTGATTGGTTCTTTGGAAACCAACTTGGTTAGCGTTGACGAAATTGGCCCTCATGACTATATCAAACCACTTGTTTCCAACTACACTTCTGATGACATGAGTACCAAGAATTCCCCACCAGAAAATATTCAGAATGGATACACCTTGGTTTCTAGAGCGTTATATCCAGATTCAAATTTCCGCCACATCCAAATCAATCATCGCTTGCAAGTGTGTTTTAGAATTTCAAAACCAGATCCTAAAGATGATTACAAGATGCATCATTATGAAGTTGTTGTTGATACACCTTTGATTTTGTTGAGTTCCAAATGTGGCGATCAATCTATTCAATTACCTAACTACGATGAAATCGCACATGTATTTGACATGGAACCCCCAATGCCTTCTTCAGTCGGAGCAGCAGAGTCAGGGTCCGGTCCAATTTTCAGGACACCTAATTACAGTAACAATGGTATTTCCATCAAGCCATTGGTAGATATCAACGATGATTATAACAATGGGGACTTGCCATCGTTCGAAGAAGCAATCAAGACGAGGTCAACGTCAGTGGTTGAAGACCCACTAAGTAGAATGCCATCCATCTCCGTCGATGGTGTTCCAGCGGTGTTTCCTGGAGAACCGGCTCCAGCTTATGAGCCTCAGGTCCAAATGGCAAATAGCGATCTGTTGAATTCCTTGAATATTGATGAAATTGTCAGTGATGAAAATTCAAGTACAATCAGTGGGGAAAAGAGACAACGGAGAAAGAGTATAAAGCATAGTTTATCACATTCATTTGCCACGGGCTCGAAACAACAACAACAACAAGAAAAGGAAGAAGAAGAAGAAGAGCAACAAGCACCACAGCAACTCCAGCCACAGTCAGAACAACAAGCAACAGTATCAGATGAAGGTAGTATTGCTTCTGCAATATCTACTTTGTCGTCAACACATGATAATGCACAGTGCACACCTCCTTCGTCGACAGCTCCAGATTCAACTAGTCTATCGAGTGAATCATCAAATGGTAATAGAAAGGAGGAAACCGAAGAGATGGATTCTAATGCAGTTGTTTGTCTTGATGAAACGAATATTGAAAGGGCATTGACGAGTACCGAAGAGGCGATTACAGATGATGAGGATGAGTATGAGGAACAACAGGAAGAGAATGAAGAAGCGGTTATTGATGATGAAGAAGAAGAAGAAGAAGAATCCAATATGGGAGGTACTGTTATGGAAAATGATGAGTCTGAATTGGGAAGTTTAATGACCGAAGTATCTACTGGATTTGGGTACGAACAAAGAGTTCCATTATTGAGAACCTTCAAAGATGGCAGTGATATCACCCTCAATCGAATTCAAAGAAAATTAGATAATGGAAATGAAAACTGTTTAGCAAGAGTATCAACAGACAATGTTTCTTTTTTGGGTATTCAACCACAAGGTGCTAAACCTCAAGATATCCAACACACTTATTTATAGACATTTCAAGAACTGATGATATTATTTTATTTTTGTATCGTTTGTGTATAGTTCTACCTTAATTTCATTTTTTTTTAACTTGAGTTTATTATTCTATTAGTCTAATGGCGGTGTAGAGATGTACATCTGAATTGTCTATCTACAGTGGGTAATCGAAGTTATTTTATACCAATAAATAAAAATAAATATACATTAAGTGAATTAAATAAAACAGATTCAATACTGAGATTGAATAAATGCTAGATGTGGACCTGTGAAAAGGATAATAAAGTGAAAATCCAAAATTTTCACAACGAAAAGACAAACAGTGATAGACAGTACTAATATTTACGACATATTTTGACAGCTACAGATCAAAACTGGCAAAACAACAATATTCGAAGATAACCAAGCTGTAATGACTACATTCGAAACGATAGGTTAGAGAAGAAGAAGCAAAAAAAAATGGGCAATAAAAAAAAAATGTTGAAAATTTCTCGCTTCTTCTATGGTTGCAAGGTTTTGGAGTTTCTTTTATTTTTTTTTATTTTTTTTTTGATGTCTCATATGATCAAGTTGAAATTTCAAATGTATTCCTACCTTCTAAATCCATTAAGTTATTCAGAACTGATGATATTTGTAGAATAGATTGTTAAGTTGGGATTCAATTTTGTTATTTGCAATGATAAATACAGGGTATTTATATTGTCAAAGGCTTGCTTTGTTAAGAATTATTGGAAATTCATTGCAAATAGATTTTTTTACTAAAGTTATAAATAATTTTTTAAGAAAATTAACCGATTGACAAAAAAGAATTGGATTTTATATATATTTATTAACGATACAGTTTGATTATCTTAAAGCCAAATATCAGGCACCCTAGGAGTTCAAGTCAGTTGTTATACATTTAAATCCAACTCAGTAACACTGAGAAAAGGGTTTATTGATTATGTAACATAATCGTGTACAAACCAATTATTTATACCCCACCAAAATATATCAACAAAAGGCAAAAAAACCAACAATACATTGTTGGGAAGCTTCTCAGAAATGGCTAAATTTTAGTGTAGAAATCATCTACTTGCTGAACTCCAATAATTTGGGATATAAAACTAAGTCAAGAAGTGCAAAAAAAGAATTGATTGCTCTCAACAGGATTCGAACCTATGATCTCCTCATTACTAGTGAGGTGCCTTACCAACTTGGCCATAAGAGCTTCTTGTTGTAAGTGTAAAATTGTGTGCCTACTGGAAAATGTCATGGTAAACACTCTGAGTATGGTGTAAAATTATAATCAAAGAGACTCTAAATTGCAACATTTATATTCAGATAGTGATAATTTGCTTCTACTTGTTTCTAAGAAAAGTATAGCCAGTATTCCAAACCAAATCAATTTTGGTTTCGTTCAAATCCCAGCCTGTAGCTTCCAATAATTCCTTCAAGAATTCCGTATGTAACATATCTTTGTTTCCAGTCTTTTCTTGGTAATTGTGATAACCACTGAAAGTTGACATGTAATCAGCATAACCAGTAAGTGTCAAATCCAATTTTTTCAAATCCAAATCGACATTTTCATCAGCGAATGGCTTAGCAGCACTTGGTTTGAATGCATTGATGGTCACATCAGTATACAAATCCTTAGGAATTTGACTATTAGGATCGGCATAGAAATGTTTTAAAATACTACGACCTGGTTGTTCCCAACAAGGACCAATATATCTATCGTCATCATAAGCATACTTATGGTATACTTCCAATGCCCTTTGAAGAACTTCTTGTTTGTCACCCTTGGAAGGTCCTCTGAAATCTACAATGACAGGATCAATGTAGTAGAAATATGCCAATACACCACCTGGTTTCAACAATTCATGACATTTTTCAAAAAACAACGGATAGTCTTTAAACCAATGAACACATTCAGCAGCAGTGATCAAATCAAATTCACCGACTTCATTATAATTCTTAATGAAATCTTCAGCAGAACCTTGAACAAACTTGATTCTTGACGTGTCGGTAATACCCAATTCACCCAAGTTTTTAGGTATCAATTCATTGGCAGTATCAACCATGTTGGGTGATAAATCTAATCCAACAACGTTTTGGGAAATGTTCAACAATGGGTATGAAGCAACACCAGTACCACATCCTAAATCAATTGTCTTGGAAACAGGAATTGGTTCCTGGATGTACTTGGTTAAGATTTGGTAGAAGGAAGGTGGATAGTGTGGCCTGAAAGAATTGTAATTCAAGGATTTAAAATTAGCTTTAGCAAACGTGGACATGATTAATAAGTGTTGGTGATGATATAACAGTCAATTGGAAGAACCAGTAATTGGGAGGGATATTGTAGGCCTATTTATAATAAGATAATTGAGATTGTCTTTAATCTATATTAGGAATTTGTCAACGGAGATTCGTATTAACTCAATTCATACCCAGTCATTCCCGTGGCTTTAGTCTGGTTCGGTGAAATTAAATTGTTGCGGAGTAATAATTTTTTTTTTTTGTTAGTGTGCGGAGAAACTTCAAAATCGAATTCGGTCCCGAAAAAAGGTTGCAAATGTTTGGCACACGTCAAATATATACTGAATTACAGTCGAATGAGGGAACAAATCACGGAGATCTGTTATTGGAATATACCCAGATTGGTAATTTTTCATGCTCTTGGTTGAGAATAGAATGACATGTTTTTTTTTTTTAGTTGGGACGGCTGTTGTTGGGTTTCGAGAGCGAACGGCTCTACTCTCTGGTCCAGCCTCTCCTTGGCAGTCTTATTTTTTAGATCAACTTGTGAAACCAAATAAAATCCAGTTAATTGGTCTTATCTTCCTCTATAGTTACATCATCAACAATTGTGGCTATTTGCAATTGAAGAGTTGAGTTGTCTACTATGGTACAAATACAACATTCAGTAACAACTTCAACAAGGGGGCAGTAATCATCTAGCATCTCAAGAAAGTTGACTCCTACAGAGTCAACTGCAACACAAGAGCCGTTTGCAGTAATTGAAACACGTGAGTCGGTATTAAACTTTTTTTTTGTTTACTTCAAAATTTGTCGTAACAATTGTGAACAAAGAATGGACAAAGAATCCGCTGCTTTCCCATTGTTGAAGCATTCTAGATAAATGCAAGATGTATACAATGAAATCCAGGAATAGGAATAATGAGAAGATCACAGTACAGGTAGTCCTTTGAAATTGTACTAAATTTCAGAATAGATTTGACGATAGGTGAAAACTAAACATCCCTGAAATGAATTGCAAACACACATTGTTAACAATAGCACACTGTTTAGACACAATACCTTACGAACCTCTGCCCTTCCTAAACTCACTATGCCAAGTGACTGTAAAATAAAATTACGGTTGTTTAAGCCAGAATATCGACACTAATGAACCTAATCATAGATCCTCTCAACTCAGTAAATGGACTCCTGTTTAGACTTGTATCGTCTAATTAAGATCCGTTTCGCATAATTGTCTTTTCCTTTAGTCCCAGTTTCTACTGCGCTTAGCGAAGAAATAGATACAGTAACAGTTATTCCGTAATCCTTTAGCTGTTGCAGTTCACGTTTTTAATTGTCGTTGTACAAAAATGCGGTGGTACAAAAACATATTATAAACTACATGACACAATGTGCAATTTTCAAATGTGCGTGTAATAATCAATACGTTGTATAAAAACTCTTTTTGTGTTGATTCACGTGGCTCACAACTTCTTTTGATTTGAGCCTGGGCTTTGGATCCCAGGAACCAACCAAAACGCCTTGGGGAATGTTGAGATAGACTTTAATGAAATGCAAGTGATAAAAGGAAAAAGGAAGTCTTTACAGAGAACATTTCAGGTACAGCTTTATTGTTTGTAAGTAATTCGGAGTATGCGGGAATCCTTGAGCCAATTTTTAATTGCCTCAAATATGGCGTTAGTGGAAAACAAAAAAAAAAAATATTACAGAATGTTTCATTGCCAAATCTAAATAATTTGTGATTTAGCGATCAGTTCGTTTTCCCTCCCTCCTTTCTCCTTTTTCCTTTCTCCTTTCTCCGTTCACTCCATCTTTTTCTATTGTATTCGGTTCTTGCGACATGGTTCGAAACAAATCGACATTTTGTTTCATATTTGGGGGAGTCTAATTGACTCTGCCTGTCTCCGCTCCCTTTGTCTGCATCTCCAAAATTGAAGATCAGAAAGGGTTCTTGCCTTTTTGCTTGTTGGGTTAATTCGTTTGTAAGTAGTATGTTTAACTGTGGAATCTTCTTGTTCAACGATCTTCTTCGTTTCTGTTTATTTTCTTGGCTTATCCCCGTTAGCTTTTCTGTACAAAGACGTGGTAGAATAATCTTATTACAAATTGCAAAACCTTAAACGCGTCGAGATGGGACATAAATTGCCTTAAAGTTTCAGTCGCATTACGAGTGTATGGTAAACTACCCGCGCGTAAAAGTCTCCACCACCCCGATTTCGCCAGGCGCGGATTTCGTAGCGTGGTAGTGATGGGCAAACTTGTTTTAAATTGCCACACCGGATGATATCACCTCACGTTAGGGGGATAGGCTAAAGCCGAAAAATAAATGAGCAAATGTGTGTGAGCCTTCGTGATGATCACCATAAGTCTTCACTTTTTCTTTTGCAGATTTGTTTCAGCTTTGAATTAATTTGTTTTAATGATTTATTTTAGCTGAGCATCGAGTACATTAAAAGAACGCAACTATTTGCCACAGACCTTGGTGAGAAACATCCCTTGAAACTTCTACATCCTCACGCATGGCACTGTTGGTTATATTCAACAAAGAAGTAGAGGTTATATCCACATGTACGAGTTTCACGTGGCTCCTATTGTTTAGTAATTTCACAATTTGTGTGTTGTTTTTTTTTTTGCATGTTAATTTGCTATATTTAGTTAGCGTAGTGACACACTTGTTTGTTTATCTAGCCATGCAATTACTCCAAAAACGCTAGATATCAGTATCTATGCTATGCACGCACATATAAGGCTACATGAACTCTCCATTGTGTTCTGTGTATTTGTTAGCGTTATCTATTTTTGTAACTTCAATATTTTTCCTTTTGTGTAAATCATGTTTGGCTTTATTATATTTTTGTTCATAACAGTTCATGTTGGTTTTTTTTTTTTTATAGTTTTATAAGCCAGAATTTCTTTTTTGTATTTAAATGGACTTTCTTTCTAAACTTCTTGTTGATTTTTCTTTCTATAGCAAATTTTTCTTTAACAACATCTTTCTTCATCATCATCTTCATCAACCTCAAGGCATAACTCCTTGTCTGGCAACAGTTAATATTTTTTTTTTCTTTCTGCATCTTTACCACGTTCGCTTAAGTTTGTACCTTACTTTCTTTTTTTTTTTCCGTGCCAGCTCATTTTTGTTCCGAGGGGGGATCGACTTTGTTCCTGAATTACTTTCCCTAGTGTCCCGATACTATGATTGAGAAGATTAACATGAAAAGAACAAGACAAAGGAGTATAATATACACAGCCATTTTTGTATGGTTGATAGGTATAAATATATGGCTAATCAGAACATATTATTCTTCAGGTTCCGAAGACTTAGCCACAGATCAATTGCATTCAATTTATAACGAATATGATTCAGATTATTACAACCAAGACAATGATAAGGACAAGGATAAGGACAAAGAACTTGCAAATTCAGTAGAACTGACAAGACCGTACAAAGAGGACTTGACGGTCAAAATATTGCAAAAACAGATTCAACAAGGAACAAAGGATATTAGAACAATTGAAGGGATTGCATCAGTTTATGATAATATTTTCAAGAATCACGAAATCGATTCCATATTCGGCAAGTTGGATTTCAACCAAAGATGTAATTTGTTTTTCAAGAACTTGTTTGTTTTGGATCAAAACTGGATCTTTGAACCAAATGAAGAGATGAAGTTGGAAAACAAAAACGAATTCAAATTCAACGATTACAAAAGATGGCATTTAGATGAATTCAAAAAGGAATTTGCCAAAAAGCATAATAAGAAATACGAAGAAGTTGAAGGATTAAATGAATTTCAAGATTTTGTCAAAGTCAAATACGAAGAATTTTGGGAGAGAACTATGAAATACGAACAGAAAATTGTTGATGCGGTGTCGACATTACGAATTTTCAACAAATGTTTCATAACCAATGACGACAAGACTCAGATCAAGCAGACCAATAATTTCATATCTGACCAGTTTCGTTTAGTTGATGGCTTAAGACGAGCTCTGAAAAAGTCGTCTACTCCTAGTTTCATCAGCAGCAAGCAGGAAAGTTTGGTAAATTTCCGTTCTTTGGATGCTTCTGTGATAGAGCACAGAGTTTATCCATGGTTATCATTCGAATATCCTGTTTACGAAAGATTCACAGGCCATGTACAAAATCATCCTCCAAGAATGTCTGATTATATCAAAGAAGGCAGTCAAAATTCGAATCCACCCACGAACACCCATTCATCATTCTTTTTAAACAAATTAATGCACAAGTCCAACGGTAAGGGTATCGTATTGTCCATTGGTGACAACCATGCTGATGACACAGTGAAGTTGATTCATTTGTTACGTGCATTGAATAACAAACTACCTATACAAATTGTCTATTATGACAACTTGTCCAAAGAAACAAAAGATAAAATTGTTACTGCTGCGAGAGAAGTCATGGTGACACTTCCGAATTCGTTTGCAGCAGTAGCCAATCATTTCCCCGATGACTTCTTGGAACATGGATTACCGCAACAAGAAGTGTGGTTTGTCAACACTTACAACGCCATCCATGCCAATTTCAAGAAAAAGTTCCAGAAATTTTCCAATAAATTCTTGGCTACTTTATTCAACTCATTCAGTGAATTCATATTGATTGATGCCGATACTGTTTTGATGCAAAATCCAGAGTACTTTTTCCAATTGCCAGGATACAAAAGCACGGGGACATTTTTCTACAAAGACAGATCCACTTACGAAACTCGTCCTAAATCGGACGCCAAATTTTTCGAAAAATTGGGACCATCAGTGTTGGATTCTGTGTTGTTCAATATCCCACTCATGACGTCCAAAACCTTGGATGTTCCATTTTTTAAGGGGCTCTTCCATCATATGGAATCGGGAGTGGTGGTGCTCAATAGGAACATTCATTACAATTCCATCTTGATGATGCTTCAGTTGAATTTCTACGGTCCAGTGAATGGAAGAATTCATGGAGACAAAGAGATATTCTGGTTGGCAATGGCTATTAACGGGGATGAGAATTATATCTTCAATGAATACACGGCAGCAGCCGTTGGTTTAATCACCCCAGATTTGGAACGAGCTAAACCCGATGGAACGGCACACGAATCCAAAGAAATCTGTTCTCCCCACCCTGGACATGTCAGTAGTGATGATGATGCACTTGTATGGTTCAATTCCGGGTTCTTGTTTTGTGGCCAAAATGAAGACGTGGATTTCGAAAAGGAATTTAGTCATAAATCAAGATTGAAGCATATAAAGAATTTAGAAGATTTCAAAACATTTTACCAAGCACCATTAAGAATAGAAAGTGCCATCATCCCACCGATGGATTTGGATATCTGGGCTGTCAACGCAGATGATGAACCGACGAAAGGTTGGTTCATGGATAAACGATACTGTAACAGTTATATGTGGTGTGCCTATGACAAAATCGGTGGACATACCAAAGACGGTAAATACAATCGTTACGAAGGTAAGGTGATCAATTTCGATGATAAGGCACAGGAACTATTTAATTATTATGGTGACATTTGGGTTGGGTTAGAATAGAACTTCTTTTTTTTTAATATTTTGTCATATATAGTCGTATAGTATAGGATTCTGTAGTAATAGAAAGTATATATAATTCATTTAACATCATTGTTGCATCTCATGATATTTCAGTGGTGGGGTTGTGAAACTCATCAATCATGGGAACACCCCAACGGAAATGTGACTGTGAATGACTGTGGCACATTTTGTTTCATGTGGGTTGCAAAAATCATCACTCTTTTTTTTTTTTGTTGAGGGGAAGCACACGTTGGCCCAAAAAAAAAAATACACTAAGAAAAATAGAAACAAAAAAGTCGCAACCAACGGAAAAATTTCTTTTTTTTCTTCTCCCTTCAGTTATTCCAATATTTGACAACTAAGCAAAACTCCACTAATATAAATTCCACCACTATTAGCAACTTTACTTTTTCTAACCAAACTGTTTTACAACCAACCAACAACACCAAATAATAGAAATATACAACAATGTTATTCAAACTACCGTCCATCATCTTGAAATTCTACTTAGCTTCATTCTTAATATGGGTGTTACAAACCACAATTATCCCACAGACAATCACCAAATATACAAACTTGGAAATCAAACACCAAGTGTTCAAAAATTCAATCTACCCATACACTTCCTTAACCATACCTAAAAAATTCCCCATTGTGAATTCAACCATCTCTTTGGTAATAGCACATCCCGACGATGAAGTCATGTTTTTCAGTCCTTCCTTAGTGGAACTCAACAAGGAGAAATACAACAATGATGTCAATTTGATTTGCTTTTCCAGCGGTAATTCCATAGACAGTATGGGACCAATACGGAAAAGGGAATTATTGAATTCTGCAAGAATACTCGGGGTTGACAATGTGACCGTGTTGGATTATAAAGACGGCATGAATGAAACATGGGAGGTCAGAGATATTGTGAAAAGTTTACAAGGCAACCTAATTAAAACCAACGACAAGCAATCTGTTTTGATCACGTTCGACGATCAAGGTGTTTCAAATCATCCTAATCATATTTCCTTGTTTCGTGGCACCAAAGAATATATTAAAGGATTGAGAGCAGCAAAAGGTTCCAACACCAAGCTTTATGTGTTGAAGAGTTTGAATTTTGTTGAAAAATACAGTTTCACCATCTTGAGCAACATTGAGTTATTCATCGATTATTTGACTTTGGCTATAAAGAACTACATGAATATAAACATAAATGTGAGTTTCTTTGGAAACCAAATTCTCACAAAGGGCAGTAACGATATCAAGTTTTATTCCGATTTAAACATGTTGAGTATCAGTTATGGTGCTATGGCATACGGCCATTTCAGTCAAATGGTTTGGTTCAGGTACGGCTGGTTATTTTTAAGTAGATATTTGACGTATAATCATCTTATAGAACAGTGAAATAAAAGGCAACTAAAAAGGTTTAGGTATTTTTAAATCCAAATTGGTTTTGGCACCAATTGGCTCCATGTTCGAAATAGTCTTTCTTGGAGATACTTATATCTGATAACAACGACGGTTCCTCTGATAAACTGATACCCCCATACCATGCCAATTCATCTTGAGGTATGTCTAATTGCTTGTCGAAAACTCTAACTTTCCAGTTTGATGGTAATTCCTTTCTCAACTCATCATTTAATCTTGTTCCAAAATTCGGTATGTTTGTCGATCCTCCAGCTAGACAGATATTTGCCAGTAACAATGGTCGCGTTATTTCTGGACAAGCCATAATACTTTCCACAATCAAATCAGGTAAATTCTTGAATGGAGCGTTATTAACCAACGAGCTAGATGCACTTATTCCATTGTTATCAAATATAATTTCTGGTCGATAATAAGTCTCGGGAATGGAAAACCTCTCGTCATATAATTTCAAGATTTGTGTATCGGCAGGTAAATTGGGTGTGTTCTCATCTTTTACAAACCCGGTGGTGGTGGTTTTGAAATCTGGCAATACGAATTCACACATCAATTTCTGTTTATTCTTCAAATCCTGGTTAAAATCATTGGCGACAAAACAAGTCGACTCCTTGATGGTATTTATCAATATTGGATCCTCAGAAATATCATAATGTCGAAACAGAATAACCTCACGTAATAATCCATTCAATAAGCTCCCACCTACGGGTAATTTCTTAACTCCTTGCCAATGAATCACTTGATAAATCATGGGTATAATCCAGGTGGAATTGTACCCACTATCGATAATTAGGCAAAAATCACTATTCACGTTATTTATATCAACACTAAACGGTACTAAACTTCCAGGAATGCACCGATAATACTTATTGAACCCGTATTCTTCGAAAATAATCTGATCTGTGTTTGTTGATAATTGGGGTAGTTGAAACGGCTGTTCAGTTAGAATTAAATGAATGTCAATAGGATCTATTAGTTTCTTGTTGGATAGATTATCAAATGTGTAATCCCATATCGGCTTTTCTGTTTCCCAAGACGTCAAATTCCCTTGTTCAAATGGCCGCCTGAATTGAATTCCGGAATAGTTATTTGTATGTGATTGATATTGATTGCCAACATGGAGCAGACCATCCTTGGTTTTGGATATGGCATTTGTTATCTTGATTGGTGCTGAGTTATCGCCTTTGTTAAAGCCAGCTTTTATATTATATGATCCATTGTCTATAACTAACGTTTTGAGCTTCGGCATAGTTTGAATCTGTTTATGGATGTATGTCTAACAATACTGGCATTTATTGGTATATTTTTTTTTTTTTTTTTCACTACATTTTCTGTGTGTGCACTTTGGTAGACAAAGTCTCGATCGGATTGAATTGCCTAATTCGTAATTACTGTGAACTGGGAATCGAGATCACAGGTTATGTGTAATGTCATCGGACCATCCAGTATGAGATGCTGTACGATAGACGTGGGGCACTAAATGGACGCATACAATTACTCAAATAGTCAACTTTTCAGGTACTCGGAACAAATCGAATGAGGATTCAAAATGTGGTAAAACGAGTAGAAATAATAAAAATATCAAACCACTCTTGCATGTTACACTTGCACTAAGTAGGCGAGTGGTTTAGTCACCAAAATAGTATTGCTATACCTCGCAATTAGTTTCCAAGAATGGTAAATGCATGTTATATTTGGCAGAGTAGATATTGCTCAACCTCATGTGCCGGTGCTTTGGAAATGACTCAAAATATTGTTCCGAATTTGCACAATCTCGTGGTACATCGATATTTGGCGGCGGGGCAAGACAAGAAATATTTTTCCAACTGGCGGTAAAAAGTTGTTCTCTAGGACGCAAATGTAGGGCCGAGCAGTGCCGACAAGAAAAAAAAAAATTAATACTTTTGTGAATAGGGGAATCGGAAAGAAAAGAAAGAAAGCAAGAACGGAGTAACAAATGAAATTGTTTTTGTGCAGTATGGCTTGGCTTTGCACCACAGTTCTCGTTTTTTGTTTTTTTTTTTTTTACCACCATTTCAAATGTGATGTGTATAATCTCCGTTACATTTCAAATCTTTTTCTTTCATTCCATTCATTTGTCTATTCATTTCTAGTAAGATATACTACAACACAACTATCTACGTTTCTGTTATCTCAAGTCCACCCCTCCTTTGAATCAAGTTTGGTATTGAATAATTATATATTATTTGGCTCTTTCGGAGATCTCCACTGCCGTCACCACACATCAGATTCAGATTCACCACACACGGTCAATATTAGCCTATCATCATGTCTTTACTTGCAAGAGTATTACACCTTTCGTCAGAAAAGGCTGCTATGAAAAGATCGTCCGAACGTTCTTTGTCATCTGGCAAGTCATCTCCCACTTTAGATCCGGTATCCCCTTCTTCTTCATCTTCATCACCAAGAGCAAGATCACCTTCGTCCCCTATGAAACCTACAAAAAAAAAATACACATTGTCAATCAAAATAGAGTCACCTCCAATTATTTTATATGGTAATCCACAAGAATCTACAGGATCTATAATATCTGGAATATTAAAGCTAGAAAATGCAGAAGATTTGGATTTGAAAAACGTCACGTTGGCTTTGGTACAAACCTTCAAATATACTAAACCGTTCATACTTCCAAATTCGAATTCAGTCGCCAATTGTGCCAACTGTACTATGAGAACCAACGAGTTAGCAAGGTGGGATGTTTTAACAGCCACAGCAAGTTTCCCACCAGGAGAGCACGCATACCCGTTTTCACATTTATTGCCAGGATCCTTACCTCCATCTTCAAAACTAGGATCCAGTCATTCTCATTCATTTATCAAATATGAACTCAAAGCAATTGGTGTATCCACTGATGGAAAGACGAAAGAGTTGATACTTCCGATAAACATTGCCAGGCTGGTAATTCGAGGACCAGACAGGAATTCTGTGAGAATTTTCCCACCAACCGAAGTAACAGCCAAAGCGGTGTTACCAAATGTTGTGTATCCAAAGGCAACTTTCCCGATCGAGTTGAAAATTGATAATATTGTTGGTTCTTCGCAACAAAGACGTTGGAGAATGAGGAAATTGACATGGAGAATCGAAGAGAATATTAAAGTCAAAGCACATGCGTGTGAGAAACATGCTTCAAAATTGGAGGCGGCCGAGAAAGCATACACGAAATCGAATTACAATTCTAAATCAGGGAATAAAACTTCATCCACAGCTGTCCATCACAGTACGGTAACCACGAACGTCTCCTTGATTCCCAGCCCGTCAAATCAACAATCAACACAATCCCAGGTCTTACAAGATGGTATTCCAGAGAATGTTGATCAAGAAAATGATGATGCTGGCGATCATGACATTGAAGAGACGATAAGAAGTGGTCCTTCTCATGCCCATGAGAATTTCATTGAGGATTTTTTAAACCCAAGTGGATCTTCAACATCTGCATCAACGACGACACATCATCCTGCATTGACTGTACAACCAACAATTTACACTCCTCATCCTCTAGATATGGATAAACACTTGTACTTGGAAGAAACAAGGACAGTAAGCTACGGAGAAATAAAATCTGGTTGGAAATCGGATTTTACAGGTTCAGGAAAAATCGAACTAGTGGCGGATATAAGCACTGTGAAATGTTCCACTGGTATGGTCAACCATATGGTTTCCTGGAGTACCGATGAAGAGCCAATACAAATGGATACGAAATTTGGCGCCAATTTCTCGTGTGACATCGACGATCCCACTTTGGGTGTATTTGTAAATCACACCATGATTGTGGAAGTAGTGGTTGCCGAAGAACTAGTGCACAATGTTCAAAGAAAAAGAACAAACTCGGGTGGAATTGCCCTTCTCCCCCAGAAAAGTAATGGGCATGGTTTCGTTAACGGAAGTGATTTGGAACTAAGTCCAACCCGTTCCAATGTCAATGAGCCAATTCAAATGGGTGTTCCTACAGGTGCCGCTCGAGTGTTGAGAATGCAATTTAAATTGCCAATCACAGAAAGATCCGGGTTAGGAATTGCATGGGATGATGAAGTTCCTCCTACTTATGACGACGTAAGTAATTTAAGTCCTCCAACATATAATGACCCATCATCATCATTACCAAACAGTCCCAATCATTCCGGAAGGTCGACACCCAATCAAACTCCAAGATTGATAGTAGGTAGAGGCGAGACACCCATATTGGGGAATTTCGGATTGGATGGTAATCATAGAGAAAGTATTGATAGTTTAGTTAATAATGTGAAGGATAATATCCAAGAATTCTCATTATAAAAATACATCTAATTATGACTTATAAATATATATATGAAATACACGACAATAAATAAAATTAAAAAAAAGTAAAACTAACGAAATAAGAAAGTGTGTATGTATGTATATCAGGATAGCAAAACAAGCAAAAAGGCATCTTATTTTTTTTCTGTATTCGTATCTTAATGTTGGTTGGAATTATCATGGGGATCTATTTTCATACGGGCATCTTCATCTTTGCTGCTCGTGTGGTCATTCCTATCTTTCCTTGTATCATCCATGTCCAAATGGCTTTCGTTATTGTTGTTAAGTATGTTCACATTGACCAAGGCGTTAGATGCCACCTGATTCCCAAGTTGTTCAGCCAATGCATCAGTCAATTGATTCTCATCTGGTTTATCTTTGGAAAATCTACTCACTTGAATCAACGTAGAATACATTGCTGTTAATTCAGTCAAATCAGAAATAGAATCAGATCGTAAATCATAAATCAATTGCTTGAAAGAATTCGATTTTATCACACTAATAGGCAATTTGTTCTCTGTTAAAAATTTCAATAAATGGGTTCTAAATTTCATTGGCGTATATGGGGCATTATCGAATTCAGAAGAAAGGAATCTTCTATTATCCAAATCAACTCTTGCAGTATTCATATTATTGCTCTTGTTGTTGTCATGATTATGTTTATGATTGTGACCGTGGTTTTCATCCCCACTGCTTTCCGAATGCGTGTCTTCCATATGATTATGATCAGTGACCCTAAACGTTCTATAGTTAGGAGGATAACTCAAAGGTTTTCCAGAATTCGAATACGTAATACCATGACCATCAATATGAGGAAATCTTGAATAATTTATCGAGTTAACATCAATCTTGTGGGTTTTCAAATGTTCATTCAATTTCTTGGGTGAACCTTTATCCGACGCCAACCGTATTATTATTTTCCCACAATAAGTACATCCAGCCACATTCGGATCTGCGGAATCTTGATCAAACCATGTCCAAACCCATGATCTTTTCTTCGCACCAAACTTCTTTCCTGGTCTATTTCTACGTTTTGGTTTATTGCTATTTGGAGATTCGGGAGACAGTTCGTTAACTGATGGTGATTGTTTTAGTTGATGTGACATTGGCGAAGAAGTTGGTGCAAGTAACTGGGGTGAATTGGTAGATAATTGGTGTAATGCAGGTGTAGCTAATTGCGGTGTTAATGGTGGTAATTGTGGTGCTAACTTATCATGTTGTTGTGGTAATTGTGGTGGGGAAGGTTCTACGGAAGGTAATTTTGGTGGAGTTGGTTGGGAATTTCTAAGTTGGTGTAATCTAACTGCTGCATCCAATTGATTCTGTTGTTGCAATTGTTGATTTCTTTCTTGTGCATGATGTTCAACAGCAGATAATAACAGTTGTGTTTGTGGTGGTGGTAATGTCGTTGTTGTTGTTGTTACCGGTTGTGATTGTTGTCGTCCTTGTTGTTGCAAAGGTGGTTGTGGAGGGCTAGTAGTGGCACTCGATGCAGCTGCAGGTGGCAGGATTGCGTTTGGGTTACGGTCTCTGTAGCTGTACATGAAAGGGAAAGGGGCTGCAATATGAACTGGGTTGGTGTAAGCAAAGCTCATCATTTGGGAAATCGTGATTTTTTTTTTTTTGGTTGTGGTTGATTTATAGGTTGTTTGTGTCAACCAATATCGGTGTGTCTAAACAAAAAAAAATAACCTAAAATTGGGGGAAAGTGAGAAAAACTTTTTAGTATTCCGGTAAAACCGTATTTCCAAAAAAGATTATTGGTGTAAAAAAAAAAATCTAATGTGCTCGTAATAGACTTGGAAGCAAAAAGGGGGGGTGGACTGTTTCGTATGCTTTGAATTTGTGTATATCAAGCAAAGGGGTGGTTGTGTTTGATTGATGTAAAATCTACAATTCAGATCCACTTGGAAGAGGGAAAGTCGTAGCGTTTATATATTCATCGATATCCTAGTCTTTATCCGTGCGTTTTGAGTGACATGTCTGGAGGAGAACCCTTTATTTCCTACATCAACAGGTTGGAAAGAATGATTACGGATTTGTTGATAATAGCAATTGACGTCTTTAGAGATGACCAATAACCATTAAGAAAGCCACTACACGCAACGTTCGGTAGTTCTAAAAAAAAAACACATCATGAAATTGGAGAATATCCGAAATGTCAAAAATTATTAAAAGTGTTTTTTTGTATGAGGTCGTGCGAGAGATATGTTTTTTTTTTCCTGTCTTTTTTTTTCAATATTCCCTTGGTAGCATTTCCGTATTTCAATTTCCGACCGGGATGGGGAAGTTGAGTTTTTTTTTTGGTGTGAGCATTCCGAATAATGCACCGTGGCTAAATAGGCGGTTATTTGCAGCCCATTGTTTGTGTAATTCCTTGTTTTGACTATGACGTTATCTTTTTTTTTTTACTTTTTGGAAAAACACTCAATGTTTCTTAGATAAAACCCATAGCATACTCCAACTTACGATCACCCGTTTTTGATATTTCCAAACCAACGTTTTTTTTGCATATCCTGTGCCCTGGTCAGATCCTATGACCTCTTCTGACCCTTTTGGTCAGCTTTGGAAATACAATTTAATGATTATTTTTTTGGGGGATTCCAAACAAATACTGTTAGAAAATTTCTTTCTTTTTTTCTCTGGCTTTTTTGCCACCATATCGTGATATTACTTCAATAAACTCTTTATCCACCAGCCTTGTTTTGAACTCAATTCCGATGATCATTAACGGAAAACCATCAAACCATCTTTTTTTTTTTTTGAATGGCTTATGTTTGTTTCAAAAAGAAAACTTTAAATTTCGGTCAATGTGTAAGCCGCTTGACACATGAGTCGCACAAAAATTAGTAAAAAGCAGGAGAAAACGTATGTTTGGTGGACCTTATTTTTACTAAAAAAAAAAAAAAAAAAA
>JAKTVH010000413.1:0-30101 GCA_030557105.1 Candida frijolesensis | reverse complement strand
CAAGATTTGTGGACTTGGGGTGTATGCTTCTGATTTTAATTCAATCAATTGTTCTTCGGTGTATTTAGCCATTTTTTGTCTTATCAAGATGTGCAAGGGAGTAGCTTCGGTTTAAGGTCAGTTGGAAATTAAATCGTATATATTGCAATGTAGTTTTTTTTTTCTATTAGTGTAAAAAAAAAAAAAAAAATTTTTTTCCTGCTTCGCTAACTTTTGGAAAATGACTTTGGTGTCTTTGCACACGACTGTATGAAATGTCCCAATTTAGTTAATTCGTGACTCAAGATGGTAAGCACAAACAAGCTTAGCTCATGTTGAAGAGAGTAAGAGGTAAACCTTAATGCAATTGAAAGACTGGCACATGCTAGAGATAACCAGTTGTGCATATCGCTGTTGGTCAGTTACTTTTTTGGCACAATCTACAAAGTAAAAAGATTTATGATCAGCAGAACCATGTTTGTTAATTTTTATTGATAACATCATCTATATGTTACTTTATTCATTACCCTTTCCCTGGAATCTTGACATCTTGACCAAACCTCTGCAATTAACATAATCATAAGCATGGCAGCAAATCACGTGACCCGTTACAAAATTTACACTCATATCTATTTCTTTCATGTGCAAGTACATAATTCTGCTCCCTAAAGAAGCGTCTTGGTCTTGTGAACAGTGTAATCAACTGAAGTGTTGAGTGTCATAGGTCTAACACTCTTCTTCTTCTGATTTGACAATTGGTTTGTGTAATCCCGCAAACATAAAAAATCTCACTGTTTATGCAAAACTACGAAAGACAGACTGTGAAGCGAGACAAAAAAATAAAAAATCAATCCACTGTAATCCTTATCATCCTCTCCACCCCCCTTGTTTTTTTTCCCTTTCTTGTTGCCATCTTTTTCTCCATTTTTACAATAGTCTGGTACTATCAATTCTTAATCATCAAACTTATTCATTCCAATATCACTACTTATTCATAATAACCATCCATTGAATCATTCACATCCTTTTTTTGATATTAATAAAAACTTCCTCCCAATACGTATCTTTGCTTGCTCCACACTTTATTTTTTTTTTTTTTCTTATCCCTTGATTTTGATTTTGTTCCCCCCGTTCCCGTTTTGATTTCGGTTTAGATAAAATACAATGATTCTGAGACACATCATTAGAAGGTCCAAAAAATTCATCAAATATCAGGCACGAGTTCCGTTTGCTTACTATGCTTGCACTCTTGTTGGTCCATCCTGTTCCCGTGAACAATTCGTGTCTTATCGACCACCACAGTGTCTGTTCCGCTCAATGGCAACATCAAGTAATGATGAGCACGATATCGATCTTATCAGCATGAAGTTCATTCCAAAAACTCGACGCAAGAATAAGAACAAGAATAAAGCAAATCTGATGAAGGATAATGGTGATTTGAGTATCATTCCATCAGTAGACTTTATCCAGGAAAGCAAGATCGAAGATAAAGAGCTCGACAAATTATTGTACAAGCAGTTTATCAGATCGACACTTTATTCCGATTTGGATAATGAAGTCGCAGAAAGATTGGGAGGTTCTGAGGTCGAAGCCAAGCTTAATTTTGTCCACAAGTACTATCAAGAATTGCAGGATTTTGAGGATTTCCTCCAATCTATCAATAACAACAAGAAATTGAAGATTGGTAAGTTGGACGCTTTGCAAGCTCTAAGCGAGTTAAACTTATTCCAGAATTTTTATTCAAGATATCAAGAAGTGAATCATGAAAAGGTTGCCAAGTATCGTGCTATGCAAAAGGAATTCCTGGAGTTATTAGGAAGCGATTCCAAGTTTCCGTATCTATTAACTAATGAGTTGATTCCTATTATTGAAGACTACCAAAAATTGAAAACATTTTTTGCGAACAGCTTGCAGTGGTTCGGAAAGGAGTTGGAATCGTTAGACAAAGAGTTCAATTTTAAGAAATTCCGATCTACCAAAGATTTAGCAGTCGAAATTGAAAAAACCTTGGGCCGCTGCGAGGACTTTTTGTCTTCCAACACACAAGTAAATGAAACCGTTTTCAGGATTCTAGTGCAATGTGCACGTTACGATGTCTTGAATGATGTTTTTCGGGACTTGGGTGATATCACTTTGAAGGATATCAAGAAAATTATTAAGGACCCAAACTACCAGTCCTATGTTGATGCCGTGTTTCTGGACAGTTCTAGTTCTCCCAATTCTGTTCAATTGAATCTGAAATATCAATTGAACCAGGCAGGTGGGTTGTATCATTTCTTGTTTGCAATGGATATGGTGCCTAAAACAAATGATTTCTATACTCTTGCTCCTTTGTTATACAATATATCGAAAGAAAAGAATTTGTATGGAAAGGCTGCTCGCCAACTTTTGAGAATTTTAACTAATCAGGAGGTTGCAAAAAAAATTGACATATTCGAATGTATTATCGACAAACATGATTTCGGTGTATATCAAGTCAGCAAGGATAAATTAACCAACTATATCTTTAGTTTCTTGTTGCTGATTGATTTTCCTTGGGAAGAAGCAAGAATGCATAGAAATTGGGACAGAAAGTTATTTGATAATTCAGACGAGCTCTTCCAAAATCAGTACCTTTACGATATCATTACTTCCAACCAAGATTATATTCGAAAAATGTTTTCTGATCCTAACTTGGCGGTGAATTATATGGAATTAAGAGGCGTGAATATTTCATGTTGTATACCAGCTAGCAATGACATCTGGCAAGAGATCAAATTGTTACGTGAGATTAGGGACAAGTTGGGTCGTTCATTTGGATCATTCTCAAGTGTATCCTCCTTGACTGATAGTATCAATGAGTTGGGGTCCAACTATGACGACGTGTGTTCGCATATCGTCGATGCATCGCGTTATTTTGGTAACCAATTGTGGGTTTTGGATGATCTTGCTGATCAACCGATAGAAGAAGAAGAAGAAGAAGTCGACGAAGACTATTACAAACAAATTCCAGATAACCTCAAATTAGAGGAACATATTCCAGAAATTGTATTCTTGAAGGAAGAACTAGGAGATTTTGATGACAAGAAATATGTTATGAATGAACTCGACAATTTGGCAGAAGATATAGTTTCTGACCCTGAATCATTCCCGGAAGTCGATGTAGATAGTTTCTTAATCTTGAGAGAAAAGTTAATTGACTTTGCTAATCGTAACAGCAGCGATTGCTTAAAAATTCTAGACACAGTCATTCTTAACAATAACGAGTTTATGAAATTTGACAATAATGTTGTTGCGAAATCGACTGTTAAAATTTCGGAAGAAAAAGATGAGGAGCATGAGGAAGCAGTTGTTAATACCACCACAGGAGAAGCTACTAGAGAAGTATCAAATCAAGGCAGCAAAAAGCCCGCACAGTATGTCCAAATACCAGATGATCTTGATTTACACAACTTTACTAAAGAGTTGACTGCTTTAAGATCGGTATTGGGTAGACAATTCAGACAAGTTAGCGCAGAAGAGATCCTCAACGTTTTGGAAAATGAAATTGACAATTCGTTCACGTCTACTGGTACACGTTCAAGCTTGCTTGCATCAAATCATTCAGATTTATTTAATTTCTTAAGATTGAAGAGAAAATTGCATCGGTTGTTTGATATCAATGGTAATAATACCGAGGTGTTGGATGCACTTCTCAATAGTCAAGCAGTTTTTGAATCTTTTGAGGCATCAAAAGAACCCGCGGAATACAAACAGATTCCAAATGATTTCAATTTAGAAGAATATTGGGTCGAGTTGGAGGAATTAAAGAATGACTTGGGTATTTCCAAGTTTGAAGAAGTCAGCGCAGATCGAATTTTGAATAAAACTCAAGAATTGTCGGAGAACAAGTCCAATGGGGGAGAAAAGAATCTTATTTGGAGTAAATTATACCGTAACTTGTCAATTTTATTCAAACACAATAGCGGTTCAACGTTTGCGTTGGATAATGTTATTTCTAGTGCCCAAGAGTATTTACGTTTTGAGTCGAACCGTACAAAAGAGAACAAGCCAAAGTCGCCTATTGCTTTGCAGGCAGAATTGTTGACAGGAAATGAATATGAAGTCTTAGGAGAGTTTTTGCGATTCTCCGATTTGTTGTACAGATCGGACGTCCACAAGATTAGTCCAACCGAGTTCAAAAATATGATTGACCGATTTGAAAAGTCATTAGATAAATCCAGTTCAACTTTTTTGTTTACTAAAAATGTTTTGGATCAATTGAAGAAATTTAATGCTGAGATTGAATTTTATCCTCCATTTTTAGTGTGTATTTATGGAACTAATTATTTCGGTGAGTTCCCTATGTCGTCGTATCAATTAGAAGCGTTTTATGATGATTTGGTAAGAAGCTTGAATGACATCATTGAAGAAGAAGAAGTTATTGGCACTCAAAATTCGACGAGTAGTAAGTTTGATCTTAAAGATTTTGCACCTGAAGTTAAGCAAAAGATGAAGTACAATGATTCTGAAAAGATCATATCTGACTTGGACAAGGAATGTAGTAGTGCAGACTTTGAAGCAATCAAGCTGGCAGTACATTCTGCATTTGAGGAACCACCTAAACCGATTGTCACTCCCAAAACAGTTGAACCAAAACCAGAAATTAAGCCGGAGAAGAAATCTGTCAAACATTTGAACATCACTACGCCCCGCACCCACCATGAGGTGGATCGATCGAAATTGGAGAAATTTTTAAAAGAGGCTAAGAGACAAGAGGAGAGCAAAATACGTGAAAGAGAAGCTTTTGAGTGGAGTAAGAAGGCGGAATTTGATACCAAACGTGCACAGATTACTTCAAAATATTGCATTTTGACGTTGGACGGAGATCTTGTGCCAATCAGCCAACAAGCATTTGATGATTTACCAAAGGAAGATATCTTCAAAACATTGAATAAGTTTAGTAAGGATGAGCTCACTAAGGTTAGTGAAATTGTCAAGGATTTGCAATCAAGAAATTGGAAAGTCATTGGTAGCAAGATTGAAGGAAATAAGAAGTACTTGGTGTTGGTTAATAATGATGCAATTGGAAGGGCATATAGAGTTGGCAGAGGCTTGTTGGCAACAACGGGTTTGGTGGTGTTGACTGTACTTGGCATTAATTTATGGGTTGATGAGTCGGACCAATTCAACAAAGCCATTGCAGAGTATGAGAAGAAGGAAGAGGAGAAACAAAGTAATACCGCAGGTCCATTTAGTGTTGCCAAGGCTCCAAGTCCAGCACTGGTTGCTCCAACAATATTTGGCAAAGAGAAGATTGTTGGTGTGTATGACGCAGAAGAAAAGAAGGCAGAGAAATCTGTACAAGATAAGGATGACGAAAGCAGTTCATTGTCCTGGTGGCAAAGTTTGCTATGGACAAAGTAAACAAAAGACTGAATGGTAGTTCGATAAGTTTGTAGTTTTTTATTTTATTTTATTTTTTTATTTTAGTTTTCTTTTATTGTTTTTGATATCTGTTAATGCAATAAGTTTGTTGTTATGATAAATATGAATGAAATCACGTATATTGATCTATTATTTCATTTCAACTTCTTGAGTTGGGAATTCCGTCATTTCTTTGGAGATTCGTATAAACTTCATATTTGTAGTGGCACCAGTAGTCCCATTCCAATCTCTTACTCTTTCCACCGTCAATTTATCACTCAAGTCTGGGATCTTAAATCCCGTTTTATAAATCTCCAAATCATATTTCAATTTTTCTTCTAATAAGTTCTGTCTATTTGTAGGTGGTCTACCTTTTCTTCTTTCCGACTTCAATTTGTCCAATTCTTCATTATTCAGATTGATGAAATCTTCAATGATGGATTTCATTTCATCAAGACTGAACTCATCCCTTGTAGAATATTCTTCTTTTAATAGATTTTGAATATAAAATACTATGCTGAATTCATTGGATTTTCTTTCGATAGATAACGCTTTCTTCTGTTGGATTTTCTTGTCTCTCAATGTGGCTCGATTGAGTTGTTTGAATTTACGACCTTTCACATGAATAGCTCCTGTGGATTTGGATATGTTTTTGGTCACCTTGTTCAAGTTATGTGCTAATGGCATGGTTGGGTTCTCTAGTATGGGTTGGATAGTTGATTTGCTAACGAGATGAGATGGTAGTTTTTTTTTTTTTTTTTTTTTTGCTGCAAGAATTTTATGTGAGATATCTACAATAAGAGTACAAGTACATAGGGCACTGAAAAGTCAGAGGTTTACTCAGAAGTCCATTTAGTAACAGTACCCTCTTTCATAGTCCAAAAGATTTAAAGGTATCTGTACCAATACATTGTAACACCTATGGTGATTCTTACAGTAGGACATCTACGCGAGATACAACCGTCGCCCATCGGAAATACATAAATGGCTGCATCAGAATGTTTCATGTTGCTGTGACCACAGCCCACGAACGCAATGCCACTAGATAACCTGATTTAACCGGTAACATACTAATAAACAGTTGAAAATAATGTTTAATTGTATATCCGATATTAACAGCTCAGCACACTATCAACTGAAACAACACACCACGCACCTCCTTACAATGAGCCACCACAACTGTCAAAGCGGTTATATCGTTCTTCAATCCAGAATATAGAAATCCGGGGAAATCAATTCGAGTCAGAGCTAGATCTTTTTAAACCCAAGGTGAAAGTAGTACGTTCCTGAGCTTTAATTCAGATTAGTCAAGAATATCAAACGTTTTTTTTTTAAGAATTATCGCAAACGTATGTCGGATGCAAAATCTAAAAAAAAAACGACTGCAATTTCATCAATTCTGGAACTGATACCCCTTTTACAACAATCCCGGGGGCACAATAAGGCCGTTTGATTTGATTTGATTTGATTCGGTGATTAATTACAAACGTATAAGATTTTTATAACCGATTATTGTTAAGTAGTTGGTGTTATTCTTGAAACAAAGTGTGAGTCTAAAATTGCAAATCAACGCTCCCCCAACCCAAAAAAAAAAAAAAAAAACTAATTGTTTGTGTCTCATCTCACAGTAGAATGTTGGGGGGTTAAACTGGAATTCCACGAAACATGGGCTATGAAATATGTCCCTAGTAGGACATGACAATGCTTTCTGCAAAAGTTGCTAATGCGGAGGCTTTATCCGCCCTAAAACATTGAACGCGCAATAATAGAGGCGATGACATGGAACATGCGGGATTAGCCCACCAGAAACGTGGACTTCTCTACAGGAAGGTGGTAATGTGAGGCGTGTTTTTACATCGGAAATACAGTTGCGATTGAGCGATGATTGGTTAGAATAATCCAAGTGCTACTTAACCGTTGTTCTCCAAAGATTCCTAAAATAGTAAAGTCAAGAAAACTACCGCGTCGCACGACTAAGGAAAACAGAGACAGAAAACCGGATTAGTTAAACTTTAACTGTTAGTTTTGTGCTACTAAGGCCCACTAAATCTGTCCACTATATTATAACTCCGACTGGAGTTCCATTAGTTTTCTTGTCTCGTGATGTGTAAGAATCCAACTCTAACATTGCGACACCTGTGTTCTATTGCATTAATTTTCGACCCACTTCTATTGTTTCCTATTCATGCAATAGGTATTACCTAATGACTGTTGGCCCCAGAAGAAGCTTTGTGCCTGCCATTAGAGTTGCCTTAGTTTTACCGAATGCCCCCAGACTATTGAACGCAGAAATCATGATGTGTGAGACTAAAGCACATAGACTCACATGTTGAAATTAAGACAAACAATAAAATCCGACGATCTTGAGAGAAATGAAAAAAAAAAAAAAAAAATTATAGATCTGATTTCACAAATAATTACAATTTCACGTAAATGGGAGGAGAAACAACAATGGCAGTTCTATGGGAAATGCAAAAAAAAAAAAAAATATGTGAACCAAAACCAAAACCACGTTATCTTGTACAACAAAACCGGAAATTGACATTGAAAAAAATAACACGAAAAAATGACCACTGTTACCCCGATTGCCCCTCAAAACACTAGAAATAAAATTCAAAAAATCCCAAAAAAAAAAATTATCCGTCCGGTTTTGTCCTACTCAGAACACGGAGAAGTAAACGTCCCATCTGCACGCACAACAACCACACGATTGTGTGATTGTGATGCAGGCAATTACAGTTGCTCTGTGATTTCATTCTTGTTTCCTCTGTTTTCTATGTTTAGACACAGCGCATTTTGCGTTCGGGAGAATAGATGGAAACAAAAAAAAAAATGATGGTGCAAAACAAAACAAAAAAATATCCTAAGAATCAGGCCAGCAACAAGAAAAGAACTTGTTCCCCTCAAGCCAAGGGGAAATCTTTGGTAACTCCCTTAAGCTTCCGTCAACCAAGGTGAAACAGGACACCCCAGCTTTGTTCAAAAAAAATGCAAAGCTTCTTTGCAGATGCAATTCGTTGGTTTTAAGATGACAAAAGTGCGGAGGTGAGATTGAAGAAAAAAAAATCAAAAATGGAGCCATGGGTCATTCTGTGGTTCTAGAAATAGTACACAAATTCAGGAACAGTGTGTAACGCAACGGAAAAGAAAAAGAAACATCGTGTACCTTGTACCAAAAAAACCGTTGGATACAAAAACAAAATTTAAAACCAAAAAAAATAAAAAAAAAATATTTTCTGTCTACTCGAAAAACCAGTCATACAAAAAAAAATTTCTTTTTCTGTACACCTTTAAATTTTCGGCTGTTTCTCACCACCTTTTTTTTTTCTTTTTTTATTTGCTTTTTTTTTTTTTTCTTTATTTTGCATTTCCCTTTTGGCTCAGATTATAATACCATCCCTTCCCTCCCCTCCTGAGTGTATTATTCTACTTATAAACAAACGGTTCTGCTGTTGAGTATTCGTCCTTATTGTTTTCTCGTGTCTTCCCTTCTTGTACTATGTCGCAGAATCTCCAACATACACAACCAGGGTCTACTCCAATGATGACGACAGCCTCCCTACCATACCTAGTGTCACCAAACACACATACTCCTAAATCACGACATCCAAACTTTTCCTCCCTAGATCAAACCATACAGCATCGATCAGCGACACCTTCCAGATCATCCTCGCCGGTGCCACCATTAGAAGAGTTAGTAAATGACTGTTTTCTACATTCCATAGGCAAACTAGAAGATCCATCTAGAATCAAGATGGTCGACCTCTTCAATGAATATGCAGCCAAAACTCACATCACAGAAAACTTGGACTTCTTGGTCAGCCTACGCGAATACGAATACTGGTTGGACCAAGAACACGAAGAGAGCAATCATTGCTATCAGGTCTTGGTCACCAGTTTAAGTGATTTAAACATATCATACCAAATCTACCAAGACATCCTTCATTCAGAGGACAGAAGTCCATCAATATTTGCCAAAGCAAAGAAACAAATAATGCAACTTTTAATGGAAAACTCTACAGAGTTTGGATCCTGTGTTCGAAAACAAATACGACAAGAACTACATACCCCGCAAGATTCCCCCTACTTATCTCCTGTTTCACCACCATTCTCACCACCATTCACGCCAATTGAACTACGAAGCAACCCACCAAGCATAGCCAGAAGTAAACCTAGAAACATGGAAACCCCTACAAATAGTGCCAGAAGTACGAATAGCAGCAACACCAATAGTGCGACTGTTTCTTCTCCATCGTCATCTGTCTCTTCCACAGCCTCATTTTTGGGCCAATTAAAGATTGGCAAAGAAGCAATGGCACCTTCATCGTCCTTAAAATTTTGGTCTAGAAAAAGGTAATATTGTACATTTAGATATTTATAGAGTTATTAATACACATAATCGGTTAATGGTAAAACCGTGGATTTCGAAATTCTTTACTTGTATGTGTTGAATCATTCCTATAGCTGTGGACAGTAAGCTTTTTAGGCAACTGCAAGTTGAGTACTTGACAAACACCTCAACGAAGCTCAGTTTTCCAATGAACAAAGTGGTTCTACAATGTTTAGCTTCCAACGAGCTATATTAGAATCTGACGATAATTGGGATCAGCTACTGCGGACGGATATTCGACAGATTCCTCCCGCATATATGCATTGTTCGGAGAGGTGTAAATCTCAAACGGGTTGAAACGTTACGTTCAATGACGCCATGTTAAATTGTATGCTCCTATTGTCCTGATGAGTTTGGAAATTGCTAACCTTCCTAAGCCAGCATATCCAAAAAGAGATAAGAGCAGCAATTAATATAGGCGCAGGAAAGAGAAAAAAAAAAAAATATTACTTGTGAGGTGAGAATAGGAGGGAAAACTGTGGATAGTAATTTCCCTAAATTTAGTAACATGATCAACATATACTTCTGCTTATCGTTTCCATTGTGAAACTAACATAGCTGTGTTGATGATTTGCTTGACTCAAAGACACAGTATTGCCAAAAAAAAAAAAGAGCAACTGCTATTGAAGCTTCTTCTTTTCGTTTCCATTTTTTAAAGCGCATATTCCATTCCGCGTCGTTTCCCTGCGATTCCGGTTGAACTTCCTACTCCCACAATTCACCCTCACAATCAGGTTTGCTACACAATTACTAGTTCTCCTTTATTCATCCCGACAACACCATTTCACTAACCATTGTCAACATCATTTCAATTTTGTTTTTCTTACTTTAGTTCTTTTTATTTTTAGTTTTTACAACCACAGCTTTACAACCACAGCAAAAGAAAAAAAAAAACAAATCTATTGTAGCCACTGTCACAAAACTCCCTTAACTCCCTTCGCTCCCCCAGTTTTTATTTTATATTACTTTCTTTTTTTTTCTACTGTTGATAAGGACTTCACAAAGAGAAAGTGTCAAACGAAACAAAACAAAACCAGACAGAACGAGTCTAACTAGACAAGAACGAGGAAGATGACCACCAAACACAGTAGGAACATCAATAATGAGACAAATGAGAACCAAACTCCAACACCTCCGCCTCCACCTACGCCACAGCATGTCCCATCTACATCTTCTTCAAATTCGAGAACCTCGAACGATAATGCTGCCACACTAGATGCTGCAATTCCTAGTGCCAGTCAAAGCGATTCACAAATGACCAACCTACGAATACCTGAACCTATAGCAAGTGATCAATTCACCGAGCCACGCTCGCAAAGTATACAACTATCGTATTACCATTCCTTATCGACATCTCGGTCAACGTCATCCTCGGCCCACAAAAGACAAAAGTTGAATAGAATAGTGGATCCCAGTGACAAACCTACTTTCAACTCCAATTTCCAACTCCCCAACGACATTCTCAAAAACCTAACTCCAGTAATGAAGTGCCAGCCACGTGATAAATTGGGACCCAATCTACGAAAGCAAGAACTACTACAGAAGATCAGACTAAAATTACTGGAGAAATCAAGTCGAATATCCAAGAAACTTATTGAGCTTCAAAGAAAACGACATTTAGCTCAGAAGTACAAGTCCAAGAAATTAAATGACGAATTGAACCAGGCAAATTTAAGGAGAAACCAGTATTTGAATTTAGTACGGCAACGTGCCGCTAGGTTTTACAAGGACGTTGAAATTAACGAGACAAGTCAAAAGGGTTTTACCTTGCAACCAGCATCACGTAACAACTCGGAGAATACAACTACTACGGGTACCAAATTACGTATTGAAGTTGATGTCGAGTTAGTGATACCGATTCAGAAATTGGCCTCAAGGTTTTTGTACCACAAGTATTTGCACATCATTAGGAAATCCCACTTCCTAGAAACATTTCACACCTTATCATTTAACCAAATTTTGCAAATTTCAAATACCAACAGCGAAATACAAAGAGGAATAGCGTTCATCTTGAAGTATTTGCAAGTTCCACATTTATTGGGGAAAGAATATAAATCTTTTTTTTATTGTTTTATAATGATTGTTGATTTTAATGACTGTATGAATAATGGCAAGCATAAGAATAGCTCCAACCACCATCAACATCCTGGTTTTAACGTCAATACCAAGGTTGATGATGAACAAGAGTTGTTCTACAATAACTGCATCTGGTTGTTGGTCTACAAGTACGGACAATATGTGATAAACGAATTTAAGAATATTGTACAAACACCGAGCATCCAGCTACCGCAGAGTTTCCTAAAATACTGGCAAGAATACAACTTTGTTTTTAAAGTGTTTAAATGGAATCATTATAAAAATCTCAAGTGTTTGTTGGTTGATTCTATAAATATCGTAAACAAGCAGATCAAGGCTTTGAATCATCTCAAAGATGATACAGTAATTGCTGATTTGGGAGATCAACATAAGAAATTAAATGAGGAATTAGTGTTGTTGGACCATTACCAATTAGACGAATTGAGAAGCTTTAATAATAGCACCGAAGTGGAAGCATTTGTGAGGTCACTTAATAATTATGTGGATGATATTTTCCCACGTCATCATTTATCATTGCATATTCACCGTGATCCGTATATTCAGAACAAACCCACCTTTATTTGCTACAGCAATATAAAATTTTACGTTCCAAATGTGTTCCCCATATCAAATTGGCGAAAGTATTGGTTTAACAGGTTTTTACAAATTGATGCAACTCGAAACAACAATGAATATAAACTTCCAGCAAAATTGAAAAGTGGTCATTTTTACAACTTACCCAATAGCTATCAAAAAGACTGTGAGATCGATATCAAGAACATAATGAATATCGATTACCGAATGGTACCGCTCAGGGAGAGCTACAACAATCTACTAAATTATTACCTTGATTTCACCAATTCCTATTACGAAATAAAGGAAGAAGAAATAATAATAAATGAGGAGTCTGATTCATCAATTTTACAAAGTATGCAATACTTGGTAAAGAACCACGAATTAACCAATGGAACGTTTAACTACAACAACGTTTTATTGGAACTCATAAGCAGATGCATTTCTGATTTAAACACCCCGTTTTATCATGACTCGATTGGTGAGTTGAATAAATTTATCTACAAGCTATTTGTCAAAAAGTGTCAATTCTCAGACGACAATTTCAATCAATTTCGAAACTTTGAGAATTTATACATCTTATTAAATAACTGCCATAATTTCTCTGGTTTGAGGTTTAATATCTACACTTTCAATCCCTGTTTGATCTTTCCGAGCTTTTATCAATCTGTGGTTCTCAAAAATCATGAGCTCAACATGGATCAATGTAAGTCAATAATATCGTCGAGTTTAAAGACATCCATCAGTCGTGTGATTACACCTAGCTACAGTGCATCGAGTTGCAAATTTTTTACCAATGTGTTTGTGGACGAGATTATATCTGGCGAGATCACCCGCCACGAGATTAGTGACATGTATGAAGATGTATTCCAAGAGTATCACAACAAATTACAACTTTTAGTAAATGTCAACTGTTTGGCTATCATGCACGAGTATGCACGAGGACAGAAGTTATCAAATATTTACGAAATATACCATAATTTTGAAAGATATGGCGAATTCATTGGTGATGGGCCATTCTTTTCATACTACAATAACAATCGACATCAAATAGCAAAGGTTTTGGTTGACAAGCTTCGGTTGATTTTGATCGAACGGGATTATGGGAAGGTCTACCAATTGTTTAGGTATTATCACGAAGAAACGATTGAGTTGATTAATGAGATACTCAATTATCTCGCGTTTATTTATAATCTTTACAATCCGATCCTAAATTGGATATATTTTGAATTAGGAAAAGAAGACGAAAATTAATGCCATTTATGTATATATAATTATTAATACACTGTTTCCTTTCGATTGGGTAAGTAACCACTCTCATCCGCTCTAATTCTGGTCGCAAAAAGAATCAGTAATAAAAAAAAAAAAAGCCTATCGCCACACGTCGCGTTGTTCCCAATTCAGAACTACCCGACATAACCCTATCCGCAGCAAATCTCCTCTTCCCCATTTCATTCCAATATTCCTATCCCCACAACAAAAGTATAAAAGGATATGTAAGGAGACTGTTTCCCATTCCAGAGGGGATTCAGAAAAAAAAAAAACACAACAACTACCAAATCATAGCAAACATTACTTATTCAATAATCATGTCACCTACTAAATCAACTACTGGGAAAACTTCTTCGAAGGGTTACGAATTCGGAGAAAGGGGAAGTCATCACATCGTTCTTGGCGGCGATGGAACCCATCCATTCCAATATCCCAAATTCACTGACAAACAAGAAGAACGTAAATTCATCCTTGAACATGCTGCTGGTGTCTTTCGAGTATTTGCCCGTCGTGGATTTTCCGAAGGTGAAGCTGGTCATTGTTCTGTCCGTGATCCTATCGATCCAAACACATTCTGGATTAACCCATTAGGATTGCATTTCGCTTTGATTAGAGCTCAAGACTTGGTCCACGTTGATGAAGAAGGACATATTTTGCCAGATGGTAATCAGGCTCCTATTAATGCTGCTGGGTATGCCATTCATAGTTCGTTGCATAAAGCCAGACCAGATATTAATGCTGCGTGCCACACCCATTCCATTTATGGAAGAGCTTATAGTAGTTTTGGCAAACCATTGGATATGCTTAACCAAGATGCATGTGTGTTCTATAATAACCAAGCAGTGTATAAGAATTTTGGTGGAGTTGCATTGGAAAAAGACGAAGGTAAGGCCATTGCAGAAGCAGCAGGTGATGCTAGAGCTGTTATTTTGCAAAATCATGGATTGTTAACGTTGGGAAAAACCATTGATGAAGCGGCATATTTGTTTACATTGATGGAGAACACCTGTCATGCCCAGTTGTTGGCCGATGCTGCGGAATCGAAAGAGAAACCAAAACAAACTATTCCTGATGAAGAAGCTGAGTATAGTGCTTATGTCACTAATGACCCAGATACTTTGTATGCTAGTTTCCAAGTAGACTACACATTGGAAGAAAGACTAACTAATGGTGATTTCAAATTCCCTGTTACAAGTAAGTAGGAAGACAGGATTACCTGACTTGACTTTTTGCTTGAGACTATTAATTTGAGAGTTTTTTTTTAAAAAAAAATTGTGATGCAGAAATGAATTTTTTTACGCTAATATATATATAATGACTCATTATTCTGGTGAATATATCCTTTATGCGATGGAATCACGTGTTGGGTACTGATTCGACATCGCGGTTAATGAAAAAAAAAATTACTCTTTTTGAACGAAAATTTTTTCTTCTTTGTCTAATCTTTTAAGATAGAGAGTCAGACCCCCACCGCAAAATCTTCATACAAATGAACAAAAAAAAAAAATTTTTTTATATTTCACTTCTTCTTGATTTCCTCTTTTTTTCTTTGATTTTTCTTTATTCGTTTTGAACTAGCTATTCTTCTTTGCTTTCTTTCTATTTAGTTATCTAACCTTTAACTGGTGCATAACTCCCTTCTATCAATGATCAGACAAATCAACAGGAAAGCTCTTTCCAATAATCTTTTGAAAAGATTATCTGCTGTGGGTGCTGCCACAACTGCCAGTTTCAATGTTCATAAAAATTCCTTCCCTGCTGCTTCCACTGTGTCGAAAAACACTGTTTCTCCCTTCGCTAGAAACATTCGTTTCTACTCCACCAAATCCACCGTCATCCAATTATTAAACAACATCGGTTCCAAGCGTGAAGTTGAACAATACTTGAAGTATTTCACCTCAGTTTCTCAACAACAATTCGCTGTCATCAAAGTTGGTGGTGCTATCATCACCCAACAACTAAACGAATTAGCATCCTGTTTGGCATTCTTATACCATGTCGGTTTATATCCAATCGTGTTACACGGTACTGGTCCACAAATCAACGAGTTGTTGGAAAACGAGGGTGTTGAACCGGAATACATTGACGGGATTAGAATCACCAACCCTAAAACCATGGAAGTTGTTCGTAAGTGTTTCTTGGAACAAAACTTGCGTTTAGTCACTGCATTGGAAAAAATTGGTGTCCATGCTCGTCCAATCACTGCGGGGGTTTTCGAAGCCGAATTTTTGGATAAAGACAAGTACCAATTGGTTGGTAAAATCACCAACGTCAACAAATCTCCTATTGAAGCTGCTATAAACAGTGGATACTTGCCAATCTTAACTTCTTTGGCTGAGACTCCTCTGGGTCAATTGTTAAATGTCAACGCAGATGTTGCTGCTGGTGAATTGGCTCGTGAATTTGAACCATTGAAGATTGTCTACTTGAACGAAAAAGGTGGTATTGTTAATGGAAACACTGGAGAAATCGTTTCTGTTATCAACTTGGATGAAGAATATGACGACTTATTGAAAGAGAGTTGGGTTAAATACGGTACTAAGTTGAAGATCAAGGAAATCCACGATTTGTTACAACACTTGCCAAGATCTTCTTCTGTCGCCATTATTGATGTTGATGATTTGCAAAAAGAATTATTTACTGATTCCGGTGCTGGTACTTTGATTAGAAGAGGTTACAGATTGATCAACAGAAACTCCTTGAGAGAATTTGGTAACCCAGACTTGTTGAGAAATGCATTGTTGAGAGACCCAGAAATCAAATCTGGTAGATTGTCAGTTGCGTCTTATTTGAAATTCTTGGACTCTGTTGAATTCAAAAGTTATGGTGATGAGCCATTGGAAGTTTTGGCTATTGTTATTCAACAAGAAAACAAAATTCCTAAATTGGATAAGTTTTTGTCCTCTAAAACTGGTTGGTTGAACAATGTTACTGATAACATTTTCAACGCTATCAAAAAGGACTACACCCAATTATGTTGGATTGTTAGTGAAAACGATGACAACTTGGCATGGTACTTTTCTAAATCTGACGGTTCCTTCTCCAAGAATGGTCAAATCTTATTCTGGTACGGCTTAGACATTGATGAAGCTGGTGAGTTAATCAAACTATTTGACTCTGAAGCTATTGGTTCTTCATTATCTTCTGGCAGGGAATCTGGAGTTTTCAGTTCTGGTCAACAAAAACGTGGCATACATTCCAAATCGAACGGTCCATTAACACAAGGTAAAACCACTGATAAGAAAAAAATTGCCTTGATTGGTGCTAGAGGATACACTGGACAAAACTTGGTTAAATTGATCGACAACCACCCATACCTTGAAATTTCCCATGCTTCTTCTCGTGAATTTGAAGGTCAAAAATTACCAGGTTACAACAAAGATAACGTGATATATTCTAATTTACAAGTTGAAGATATCAAGAAATTAGAAGACAATGGTGATGTTGATGTTTGGATTTTGGCTTTGCCGAATGGTGTTTCGCAAGCATATGTTGAAACCATCGATTCTTCTAAAAACTCAAAGTCTACCATTGTTGATTTATCTGCTGATTACCGTTTTGATACTACTGGAACTTGGGCTTATGGATTACCAGAGTTAAATGATAGAAACATAATTGCTCAATCTAGACGTATCTCCAATCCAGGTTGTTATGCTACCGGTTCGCAAGTTGCCTTAGCCCCACTTAAAGAATTCATCAATGGTGTTCCAAGTGTTTTTGGTGTCAGTGGATACTCAGGTGCTGGTACTAAACCAAGTCCAAAGAATGATGTTAGATTATTAGAAGATAACATGATTCCATACTCCCTTACCGATCACATTCACGAACGTGAAATTACTAGACATTGTACTCCAGTTTCATTTATTCCACATGTTGGTGCTTGGTTCCAAGGTATTTCCCTTACCATCAATGTTCCAATCTCCAAAGGATTAACTGCTAGAGATGTCAGACATTTGTATCAAGATTACTATTCTGCTGAAGAATTGGTTAAGATCAGCGGGGATATTCCATTAGTTAAATCCATTGCTCGTAAGAATTGGATTGAAGTTGGTGGATTTGCTGTCAACAATGCCGGTGATAGAGTTGTCATTGTTGCTACCATCGATAACTTGTTAAAAGGTGCTGCAACCCAAGCTTTACAAAATATTAACTTGACTCAAGGATTTGGTGAATACGAAGGTATCACCACTGCTTAAATAGAGTTTTGTTAGTTTTATTCATCTCCTTTTTTTTAGATACTTCTCTTTTAGTTATTTTAGTTTTGAAAATTTACGTTTGTTTTATTGTGGAAAATAAAAAATTCATATACTACACCCTCTATGACTAAACTTTTTGAATATTCACAGGAACCCTTATATGCGCGACATCTCCATTAAACAATGTAAAACTCACCTTGATATGATACAATCTACTCATATAGCAAGTTTGAAACTCAGGAACAAAATTAAACCTATTATACGATTTGAGTGATTCTGGCAAGCTTTGCAAATTCTTAAACGACAAAGATTGTAAATTAAGACCAATATTCAATTGAGAATGATTTTCCCCATCTCCTGTAGTTATCCATTTAAGTGAGTGTTTATTGAAGGGTTCTCCATTCACTTTCATATTGCATACATACAATTCTGTTGTTTTGTATTGTAATTGAACGATGGATTTTATATCTTCCACCAACGATTTTTCAACTTTGAAATTCTCTTTGCCCAACACTCCAAGAAGTTCGTATAATTCCAATGAATACTCCCGAAATGGCTTCTTAAAGTTCTGTCTTAAAGGATCTTCTTGATTATTTTTCTGGTCGTAGATTAGATCGTGATTGAATTCAATAGGTATAGGATATTTTGGTGACTTGATAGTAAGAACGATGAATTGAGCCGTTATGGATTTGATCAAGCTGTGATGGGATACACTATTACTGCCGGTAGAATTGGGTGATAGATAGGATAAGTTAATGGGTATTTCTAGGTTCCAAGTATTTGCCAATTTATCAATTGAAGAATGACGATACTTTTCTGGAGGAATATAAGCTATGCAATAAACAGACTTGGGAGTTGAAATGTTCAACGTTCCCAAGTTTTTATAGCCACCTGTTAGTGGTCTCTTGATAACTGGTAAAAGAGTTTCATAGTTTGGATCGACTGTGGCAGTTCGATTGGTTTGTGCCTTGTATAATTGTCTCAATTTTTGTAGTTCAAGTTCGGAATCTGTAAAATATTTCGTCATATCGATATTACTATCATATTCAAGTCCTTCGATCGACTGTACCAATTCGATACCATTGTCGATCTTCTGTTTAATTCTCAGGATCAAATTGTTCAATATCACTCGGTTCTCAATCAATTTCATCGACCTCTCGCTGTCTGTCGGGATAAATGAATTGTTCACTAATCGGATACAACTTGTCAACTCGTGGAATACGACAAATTGATCAGGTTTGTCATTAGTGGCATTGGGTACTTCTATCGGTCCAATTTGCTCTTCTAGTTTACTTTTCCGTCCAATAAATCTAGCAGATATCCCATAGTAGTTGCAAGTGTCAGGTAATGAAAAATCGTCAAATGACTCATCTAGTTCGATAGAAGAATTAATATTCCGCCAATTTGATTTTCCGATTGTTGGCGGTAATGATATATGTCTGGATAAACCGTGTGAATTGCATTCTGAATCAAGCAAGCTGTTTGGAATCTTAAATGTGAAAAACCTCTTGTATGATCTATTTGGTTCTAACTGTCTTTTGATACCTAACAGAATGTAGTTCCCGTCTAAGGAATCAATTAGCTTGGGACATCGGTGAACATCAAAACTCTCCGATGCCAATCTGTTAATAGTTGCCTCTGTCCAACTTGCGGAAAACTCATAAATATCTAGGAACTTGTGTAGCTTTATGGGGATTTTATTTTCATGATTTTTGGGGTCAGCTACCATAAATATTCCTTCAAATTGAACAACAAACATCTCATACAGAATAGGAATAGATGAGATATTCTTGATGGTGATGCAACCGCTGATAGTATCGCCTCGTTTATATTCATATGTTGAAGGATCGATTAGTTCTGGCTTTTTATTGATCTCACCAATACCTTTCGTGAAGTAGATCCCTAATTTTAGCTTATCATCAAGTCTGCCTTGTGAATCTGTTACTCTGGGAAGACGGTGGATGTTGTCTAACAATGTATCTTCCGTTTGCACCTCGCCATTTTCGTGCAAATTTTCATACGAACCCGGAGTAGTGATTGCTGGTGAAAAAGCATATTCACCACTAGGACTAGCTGTGTGAGACAAACATGATTGTGGTGATTCTAATCGCTGTAATTCTAACGTATTCCCTGTCCAATTTCTGGTGTAACTTGGCGGCTCCCGATCTTGATTCAGTATTTGCACTGCAGTGTTTAAATTCAATCCCACAGTGGATGTGTACATGAGGTACGACGGTAGGATTGCACCAATCGTCTCTTCTGTTGAGCGATAACTTGGGGAACTCATAGTCATATCCTGTGATAGTTTAAGGAATCTTTGAACAAGAGAAACATGATACCACTAAATATGTTTTGAAAAATAATATTGAACTTTTATTACCGAGTAGTCCAGTGATTGGAAGGAAGCTCCTCCTTCGCGGGAACGGTCCCACCGAATCTCAGTTTTGTGTAATCCGACCGTTTTTTTTAAAAAAAAAGAAAAAGATTTTCTTTAATGCAAATTCTCCTTCATGGGAGGATAGCTTAAGCGAAATGGTTTGACTATATCATGCGGGCTAAATGATATTGGAGAAATCTTATTAAGGATTAACTTGTTGGAATAGAAATTTTATAGGAATTTTGTTGCTCATTGGGTGTAAATTTTTTGGTTGTTGGCAAACTGCGAAGTGAGAACTACTCCTAATGTCGAAAGTCGCTTTCCCATACCGTAATTAGTAAGCGGCAAAGTCGTGGGGGAAAGGATCCCCCAATTGAGGGGCAAGTTCTTCTGCTGAATAGTTTTTAATAATTAACCATGTTGAGATTAAGAAAAGAACAGTCCTCGAATAAACGTCAGTTAAGCTATACATATAATACAACAATCATAATGAAAAATTCACTACAATCACCCGTTGTTAGGCTGGTGAAGATAGGTCGATAAAATACTTAGAATTTTGCCAGAGCGAGAACAAAGGATAAAAAAAAAAAAAAAATCTTTTCGTATGTACGATCTGTCGAAACCCTTGACCGTTTTGCATACCAACACCACCATTACCTCCAACCACAAATGCTTGTACCACCTGAAAACTTTGGGATAGTTGAAACAGGAATTTATAGAAGTACCAAATTAGAAAGTGAGAATTTCCCATTTCTACAAACATTGGAATTAAAGTCAATTATCATACTAGATACTGAGAAACCACCACGGGCTTTAAGCAATTTTCTAGAAAACAACCCGAATCTTCAATTCTTTAATCTTGGAGGGTTGAAAATATCCAACCATCAACATACGGGAATCACATCAAAAACAGAGCAAGAAGATATCGATCGTGATGTCGAATCGAGGATTAATAATTTTGCATTTAACAACCCAAAGAATTTCGGCAACAGTATGTCATTAACACGCAAGGATCAATGGATGTTGATTGAAAAGAATATCGTGTTGAAAACTTTTGAAATCATGTTCAATAAAAAGAATTACCCCATGCTTGTGATAGATAATTCTGCAACTTTATTTGGGATACTAAGGAAAATCCAAAAATGGAATTTCAATTCAATTTTGAATGAATACAGGATTTACTCAGGGATGTCAACCAAGAACAACTACCATGCAGAGACGTTTCTTGAGTTGGTTCAGGTCGAATTAATTCCTTATGAACATCAGAGTAGAAGTAGAAGGAATTCACGTGGCAATAGCAACACGTACCAAAGAACAAATTCAATTGATACGGAACAGGGCGAGTTGTCCGAGACAAGCGATGTCATTACGTTGGATGAAGATGAAGATGGACTGGATGAGGAAGTTGATGATGATTTTTACGATGACTTGGACGATGATCTCCTTTCGGCGTCTCCACAGATCCCGGCAAACTTATTGAAACTAGTGGAACAAGGTAGCTCGAGTTCGAAAGAACAAAGAAAGAGGTTGAATTCGATAGACAGCAAGAGAAGCCCATACCAGAGAAATAATAGTTTCTGCAATTCACCATCGATGAGTGGCGAACACTTTTTGAGTATGAGAGTCAACAACAATAACCATAACAGGCGCAGATCGTCAACACAAGAGAACAGTTTCAATATGTACAGGAATATGAAGTTTAGGAACACCAACACCAAATCCCCGTCTGGTGGTGAGACGCCTGGTACGTCTCCAATTTTGAGAAGAAAACTATCATTATCAAGAAGCAGTAGTCATGTTGAATTCAACACTTTGGTTGATTTTAAATACTACCACAACCTACAAAAGTATCCAAAAACTTTCCAACACGTCAATGTCTTAAAAATCAAGTTGCCAGCAGAATACAAGTTACCAGAGTGGTTTGTCTCTGGCAGAAATATATGGGAGAGAGAATACCAACGGTTAAATAGTGAGCAGTAAGCCTTTGATTTAATTTCTAATATACACTTCATCATATACCTATTTATGTTCCATAGTTTCTAACTAATTCTGGTTCCATTGGTTGGCTGACCTGTAACCTTGTCCTGGGATGGATTGCTGACGTCGTTGGTTATATAAATCTTGTAAACGACTTGACGACCGTTGGTAACCACCAGAACTTGGTCTTTCGCCACTACCAGTAGAAGCTTGTTGTTGCTGTTGTTGCATTTGCTCTTGTTGCTGCTGTCTTGCAGTGAAACTATTGTTATAAGAATTATTATGACGGACAGGTTGGAACTTTGATTGGGAATAGTCTTGCTGTTGTCGTTGTTGGTATTGGTTACCGTATCCTTGTTGTAGTTGTTGCTGTGATTGGAAAGTCTTGACACCCAACCAATCGGGATAGGGCATACCTTTTGAATCGTAATACTTCACAAACGCATGATGTATCAATGTGTCGTCTGCCGAGGATCCGTCTTTTTCAACGTAAGGTCCACCCGATATGGACAAATTAGCCAACTTACTACTGTAGTTTTCTTTGATTTTGGAAAAGAATCCTCCTCCAGCACTTGAGTGTTGCATTTCTGGTACCTTGATTATTGGTGTCGCTTAGTATGTGGACGTCTGGGAAATCCCTTTTTTTTTACTTATTGTTGCCAGCCGGTTCTGGAATTTTAATTGTGTGCTTATTTTTTTTGTGGGAATTTTAAGGGCCGACTTCCTAATCAGGCAGCGCATTCTCATGAATCCCACTATACACAGGGTTGCGAATTGAGGAGAGAATAACCCCAGAGATACACGTAGCCTGAAGTTTAAAGCATATTAGACTGTTCTCTCGCATACAATACATTTTATTAGTTCCTTCCTCCCCCCACCCCTCCTCAACAACACATAAGTCTGGGTTCAGAAGCCGAGTTGGAATGTTGTGGTGAGCGGGTTCTTTGTTTCGTTTCTGAAGGACAACTGCTTTTTACAATTTTTTGCCTCGCTCGTTCGCGTAGTGTACATCGCCAGAACGATAGATAAAATTTTTGGCTATCTACAACAAAACAAAATTGTTCTACTACAATCTCTAGCAGTCTTATTGTCCCTCCCAAAGTTTATCCTCCTCCCCTCTCAACTGATTATCAATTTGTCAAAATGATATTTATAATAGACCTAGTTGCAGAGAGATCAGTGCTAAGGGAATCGTTGAAAGGTATGTGTTTTCGTTTTTTCCTTTATCTTTATTAAAATATCGCGATCCGGGGATCACTAACATGTACAACTCCTATAGGAATCATATGGACAATATTCTTTAATCGATTGTTCGGTCCAGTGACGCCTGTGACAAATGAGTTCATGAACGTGACGTATCCAGCAGCAAGTAACCTACCTGATTTGGACTCCTTAATTGACGAGAAAATCAACAGGTTTATCCACAGCTTGACACCGAATACCACCCGCAGCAAGATTGAGGTGCAGTTTCTCAGCAAAAGCAGCAACAAAAAGAAGGCTGGATGGTTCAGCAATAGTAGTTACATTGACAAGGAAGAGTTCAAGATTTGGGAAATATGGCGCATAGATATTGAAGTGTTGCCACTAGAGCAAACCAACGGCAATATCCAAACCTCGATTCAAAACTTTGAAAGTAACATGGCCAAAGTGTATGACATTATTGATAAATACAAGGAACACATCCCTCCTATAACATCGCTTGACAGTGCCCCATTCCCGTACAAAATTCTTATACCTGAGTTGAACAATACTACAGATCAGGCCACCCAGACTCACGAAGGTGAGGAAGGTTGGGGAACCTATATCAAGAAGATACTAGATTGATTTGGAAGTCGATTCTTAGACTTACAAGGGAATTAATAAACAACAAAAAATGGGTGGAATTTATAATATATACATAAATATGTATACTGTATATGATTTTCAGGCCTGTAAATAGTTTATAGCAAATTACAAGTTAGCGGATATCAAACCTTCTTCACCTCTAACCAAGATACATTCATCTTCATGAACAACTTTCTCGAATTCACCAATTTTCTGAGCCAAGTCCAAGACCTCTTGGTCGTAGCTTCCTGGTTGAAACCACAATCCTTTGATGACTTTGTCGTAGCCATCAACCTTGCTAATTTCTTCCAAAGTTTTAATAGTGATAGCAGGTGGGGTCAAAAACGAGATACTCAAACCGTCAACGCCTGAAGTCTTGTGACTTTCAATATCCTTATGGTTTTTGATGGCAGTGATGATTTGTGTGACATTTGGAACAACATGTTGACCCAAAATTTCCTGTTCTCTAGGGTTAATTGGAATCACTGGCAACTTGTGTAAAATGTACCAATTCAAGATTTTGTAACCAAACTTGGATTGATTGTTGCTTGCACCTGCAACAGCGTATTGTCTAGTGGCACCGAAGAATGATCTGATCTTTGCTTTCATTGACATTATGTTTTTAATTCTCTAATTGAATTGAAACTATCTATTATAGATTTGAAGTTTGTTGAAGAAGTAGAACAGAATTTTTTGAGGGTCACTAAATAATATCCCTGTGATTTGACTGGGGTAGAAATTCTAGCCCGCTTAATTGCCTAAGTAATTTCCCTCGCTCCGGAAATAAAAAAGAAACAAAAACCAAAAAAAAAAAAAAATATCTGTAATATCGGAATCATCTTCTGTGGCAGCATCAACAAACATACGGCACGCGTATAGACGTATCCACACGGAACAGGAAGGAGAATACAATTATGCCGCCAAAGGAAGACAAGAAAGAGAAAAGAACCAAACCATGTTGCAACTGTAAAAGATCAAAAGTGAAATGTGTTTACGAAGATAGTTTGCCATGTCAGCGTTGTATCAAAACTGGCCAGTCCGCCACTTGTCACTTTGTAACTAAGTTACCTTCGCTCAAATTGCCATCGTTGGATTCAAATAACCATGTTTCACGTCTACCGTCGACAACAACTGCACCAGCAACAACAATCACGTCATTCCCTTCGTCCAGATTGAACAATCCTACACCATTACCACCTAGCTCATTGAATATAACGATACCGCCTCTAATACCAACAAACAATGTATTAAACCATCATCCCCATAACAATGTACCAAATACCCAACTTCATCCACAACGACCTTTTGTTCCACAAACTAGTCCGCCAAACCTACATACAACATCAGATGCGAACTGGAAATCACTGATAGAACAAAGATTGAGCACATTTGACAACAAAATTGACAGCTTAGTAGACTTATTGAAAGTGAATCAACAAGTCATGATGAATAATCAAATGCATTACATGCAACAACAACAACATCCCCATCAGACACGACAACAATACGTCCAAGATTCCGCATATTTTGTAACCAACGGACATGCAGAAGAATACCCATCATCGAGATCATATTCACCGGATAGCCGACCTGATTCTCATGGGAACTCACCAGACTTATTTAAGACGAAAAGAATTGCAGATTCGGAAGATAGTCGTAGTACAAAAAGAAGCAAAACCAATAACAACAGTGCCAATGAATACCCACGCGATTTCCGTGATGGGTTCTTAACTAAACAAGAAGCACATGAGTTGTTTCACTTTTTTGATGCCAATATATCACAACAATTATTTGGATTTGAGATTTCGAAATTTAATGTGGAAGAGATTTGGGAAAACTGTCCCATTTTAGTCTGTGCTATCAGTACTATAGCGTCTATACATCATCCCACGTTATGTTCTAAATCCAGTAGATTGCAAGGCTATTTACAAAGTCTTTGTGGGACAATATTATTAGCAAGACCAAGAAGCGAAAAGGATGGATATAATACAATTGTGGCATTGGTGTTGTGTAGCTTCTGGTTAACTGATTCCCAAATGTTCACAGGATTGGCATTACAGCTAGCGAAAGAATACGGATTAAATCAACCGAACCAAAAGAATAAAGAAAAGTTGAAATTGTGGTATTTGTTGTATGTGCTAGATGGCCAGCAAAGCTTGACTTTCAATAGACAGCCATTATTGAATTCTCAGGAATACTCGTTGAAACACAGTAAGGAGTTGTTGCTAGAAGAGAAAGGTCACAACTTGTATGACGAACGAAAGAGAAAATTACTAAAGGAACGAAAGCAAGAAAGTACTGTTGCATTACCAAACGATGAAGAAATCTCGAAATTGGTAGCAAAACAGAGATTTACGGATATGAGATTAGTGTCGCAAGTTGAATATAACCAAGCATTAAACGAAGCATTCAAGGGTAATGCATGGGATTTATTGTCTCCGTCGTCGTTTGGTATGCCATCAAAGTCTAATTTGGAGTTGGATAAATGGATGGTTTCGTGGACAGTATTATTATCTCCAGGAAGTTTCGGAGCAGTTTGGTCAACCAAATCAACGTTGATTTACTATAATTTTGCCAAAATGCACATTAATTCCACTGCGGTGAGAAGACTAACCATTGATCCAAATAAGAAAATGTTTCCCAAATGGGTGCCGTGTTCGGTATCGAATGGTGCTAGTGGCAAAACAACCTATACTGGTAAGCCGGTGGCTACTGACACAGAAGATTCGGAAGATTCGTCTGATGACGAATACGACGATGATGATTTCATCTCCAATAAAGAATTAGTATCTCCAGATGAAGCCGTAATCAACGCGAATATTGCCTTGAATGCTGCTCATACAGTTTTAAATTTAGTCATTAATGACAAGGACATTTTGGATAATTTGAAATATGTACCTATTCACATCCACATAATGTTATACTATGCTGCATTACTATTGATTAATCCACCATCCAAGTCCAATAATCAGACGATCGAGATTGATGAGATTAACTATTATGACAACTTATTGAACAATTTGAAAATCATTCACGTTTTACAACGTAAAATCTATATGAATTTGCCTATTGATGCGAGATTTGGAAACAGATTAATTAAAAATTTACAAGACGTTGCCATGGAGAAGCTCAGAGAGATTCAAGTTTTTGTTGACAACTTGCCTGATAATCAAAAGGAAAAAATGGAATTGAATGAAAAGATCAATGCATTGTTGGACTCAAATGAGAGCAAATTTGAGGAAATAATTGACTATGAAGTCAGCAGTGATGGCAGTAGCAAAAGCGGAACTCCATTACCTGAGAAAATATCCGCCTGGCCAGGTTCAAACCATGGACATCCGTGATAGTATCTTCGAGTAATATGGAAATCATAAACTTCGTATACATATATATATATATATATATAACCAAAAAAGCAAATCTATATCTATACATATAGTTTTATACTAGAAATGGCAGTTTCAATAACTGACCAGCCTCACTTCTTTCCGAAGGTTCCAAAACAAACATTTGTTGTAGAAATTCAAGCAAGTGCTGCTTCTGCATTCGAGTCAAATTAACTCTCTGCAACCCCATTTGTGCTTCCAAAGTTTTTGACGAGACTTTGAATTGTTTCTTGATTGACAGTGGACTGGCATCATTGCAGTATTGTTGGAAATTGTGCAAATTTAATTTCCCACCATGGTCAAATATTTTATATAGCATGGTTTTCTTATAATTCTTATCCAGTGACAAAGTAGAAGTAGGTGTCACCGCATCATTGAAGTCAAACAGAATCGGATTATTTTTCCTCGTCAATTTCGTCTTCATTCTTTTAATAGTGGATGGTTTCGGAGGACCGAATAGCTCCATTACGTAACCCACTTGTTCATACTCATTCTTACCAGGAAATAATGGCACACCAGTGAACAATTCAACAAGAAGACATCCAAGGGACCAGATATCTATCTTCTGATCATAACTGGCTCCGAAAATTACTTCAGGAGCACGATAAAATCTGGATTGAATGTATTGGAAGCTGGTCTCATTTGTGAAACACGATGAACCGAAATCAATTATTTTAACAACAAAATCCGTAGACTGTGGTAACGATGGTAACTTTAGCATGACATTTTCAGGTTTTAAATCGCAATGGATAATGTTGGTCTCATGTATAGCGTGAAGTCCTAAAAGTAATTGTTGCGCAACGTTTTGCAAGATCGGGTAACCCATGCCCTGAAAATTGGTCAATTCTAACAAGTAGTACAAATTTATTGATAGTAGCTCTGATATTATGCACATATGACTCCTGAAACTGAAATGGTTCAAAATTGCAATGATCTTGGAAGACTCGGGTTCATATTTCTCTTGCAACAACTTTAACATTTTGATCTCATTCATTGATTGTTGAAGGGATCCGTTCACCGTATTGTTAATAATTTTCACTGCCACCAAATTAGATGTCTTGTGATCTTTTGCCATAATTACATTTCCAAAAGATCCTGTTCCCAAATCGGACAATATTTCATATCGATAATTGATATGGTCTCTTGGAATTACAATGTAATTACCATTGGCATTGTCGAATCCAAAATTGGTTCCGTGATTGCTTATGTCAATGTATCGTAAATTTTCTTCTGGCAAGTAATAAACTTCTTTAGTTCTAATGATCTCTCCACGTTCATATTCATTTAAATCATCTAGTGCAAGTGATTCAATGTCATACGGTTGTCGTACTTCGCTTTCGTTGGCGTTTGTTTCTGCAAATAGGCTAGGATATCTAGCATAGATAATCTCGTACAACTGTGGCACTGAGTCTATTTTTTGCAAATACTTTATTTTTGTAGGTGTGTGTTCTCTGGCGTACTTTGGAACTATCAATCTTGGCGCTGCAGATTTTGGATATAGTCTGTCAAATACACTATTTGGTGAATTAGGTAACGGTTGCGTTACATGTCGTCTCGGTTTGGACGGAGATTCATCAGCCATTATAATATCGTCTTTTTGATAACGGGTAAGTTTTGAAGGAGACTCTTCATAGTAACCATGATTCCATTTATCGTGTTCATTGTTTCCATCGTTGTGTAACTGAGAAATATTGGGGGATGTGTTATTAGTTAAACCATTTCTCTTTGTTCTATAAGATAATTGTCGTGCATATTCGAAACGCTTCTTTGTTGAGGACGAGACCGATGCTGGTGATTTGCTTATTGCCCTTGTTTTGTTGCTCAAGGGAGTGATGGTTTGTTTCTTCTGTAGGGATGATGAAGTATCTCTCATGAATGAAAACTGGTAATCCTGTTTCAGACTTGAACTGTCGGACATGGGACAACTGGTAACCCTTTCTCTCTCGGGCGAGTAGTAGTTGTTACTGCTAAATGATGAATCTCTGGACCGGGTGGTTGTGCTACTATTGCTAGAGATTTTATTGGGGGTAAGTGGTTGCTTCACAAGGTTAGGAGTTTTGAAAGTCGAAGTGTTGTCCGAACCTCCGTTGGTTTCAATTGCACTAATTATATTGGGTGGAGGGTATAAATGTTGAGGATACAACATCTTCTTTCTCTTTGTGGGCGAAAGCTTTTTATCAAGATTCATTCTGTGGTTTAGTTCAATTTGAGAAAACTTATTCTCAAACAAGGCGATATTTTCATTTGACATGGTTTAATGATGATCTGAGTGTTGTCTAGGTGAAACTGAAGAAAGTGTCTCAAAAACAGGGTAGAGAACTTTGAACTGTTAAACAAAAAAGACAAAACAATAAATAAATAATTAACAAATTAAATAAATGCCGTTGTTTATGTTGTTCATCTAAACGTGTTATTGTAGAAAATTGTGGGTTAATGAATTAAAATTACAGGAAAAGAAAAGGAACCAGATGTTATTATAATTAAATAGTCGATCCAAGAGAAACCGTGTTTTTAGTTTCCACTAAAAAAAAAAAAAGAAAAATATTAAGATTTCATCTCTCTCCTTTTTCTTTTTAGGAAATATTTTTTTTTTTTGACATGTTGAAATTCCCATCTCCCGATCTCTAATTTCAAAACCATCCTATAACCAACCATATCAACTCATT